>CBVK0100300168.1:0-13232 GCA_900067695.1 Picea abies
TTATCACCAAAGTACTGTGGCCCTTATAAGGTGTTTTAAAAGATTGGTACTATGGCATACAAATTAGAGTTTCTTGCATCTTCACGAGTACACCCAGTTTTCCATGTTTCATGATTAAAGAAGGTTATAGGTGACAAGATACCAGTTCAAACTATATTTCCAAAACTTGATGAGGAAGGAAAAATCATATTGGAGCCTAAAGCTATCATTGACACAAGAATTCACCACCTGAGAAATAGATCCATTTCAAAGTATATCATTAAGTGGAGGAAACTACCTGCTGAAGATTCCACTTGGAAAGATAAGTCTTTTATATAGAAGCATCCAAAATTACTCAAGCATTGCAAACAACACTTGTTTGGAGGGGAGGAGCATGTCAATCCCTAAATAGTGGAACATTAGCCGTTAATTCGGGCATATTACATTAGCAATGTTATTTTATTTATGTTTGCTTGGATCCATTAGTTGTAGTTGTACCTCCTAGTCTCCTATATATATATACCAAGGAGACCTTTTCATTTGGAATCATCAGGTATTTGGAAATTTAGGTGGTGTATAAGGAGGTTTCCCCCTCAAAGAGTCTTATTATGTGAAATTATCTCTTTTTCAAGGCGTTGAGTACTTATTATGAGGTTTTTCTATGATATCTTGATATTTGGTTCTTAACATTCGGTAGGTAAACACTTTGAAGGGATTGAACTACCTCAGAGTTCGAGTAGCCCAGAGTCCTGGAGCCACGAATAGTCGAATACCCAGAGAGTGGGAGCACCTTTGTACCTAAGTCTACGGTCCTAGATCCTGGACATATGAAGGATATCAAGTAGGGAGTGCTAATACACCCTTCAGTGAAATTTTCTCTGGAAGAGTTGGAAGACTACAAAGGTCGGAGTCCCGAAACGTTGAAGTCCAGAAGTGAACGAGAATAGTCCACTCAACTGCAGATTAATTCATGACCATCGATTTTTTGAAGCCTCAAGATAAGCCAAGATCATCCATCCAATGGAATATTAAATATTGACCGTCCGATCTACTAGTGAATATAGTGTACGCACTTCAGCGAAATGTACCGCAGGAGAATTGAATGACTGCAAAAGCCGAAAGTCCTGAAGGACGAAGTACCACATAGCATGGTTCCAACACTGGTCATGTGATAAGGTAAAGAAGCTAAAGGGGCTAGAAGTAAATAATCCCTTGGACGTTTAAATACGGTCCCATGTAGAAGAATAGGGGCGGAAGAAGAAATCACTAACATAACAATGCTTGGAATGGATAAGCTCGTGGTTTCGAGCTCGTGGTCACACAAATTTTGGTTTGAAGGGAGCTCTTATTGATTAAGACTCGAATTCACAACAATTCGAGATCTGTAGACTAATAAACCGATACATAGTCATGATTAAAGAAGAGTTAAAACATGAGCATTATGAATAAAGAATTAAAAAAAGATTAAAGAAGAGTTAAAACATGAGCATTATGAATAAAGAATTAAAAAAAAGAAAGGAAAAATGATATTATTTAAAGTTTCATGTTATCATTTAAATGAAAGGGCACAATGGTTCATTGTAAAAAGACACAATGGTTCAAATTCAAACTAGTTGGAAGAATATATAAATAAGAAAGAATGGTGAGAAGAAAGTGTCTCTAAAGTCCATATTAGAAGATCAAAAGTAGAAGTAGAGTCCAAGAAGAAGAACTGATGATACTTATGCAGTGAGGGTGGAAGGGAGGAGCAAGGAACGATTCATATCCTTACTAAGTAAAGTTTGAAAACAAGGGAATTGGTGCTTCCTAGGGTTGGTGCCCTGAAAAACAAGGGAGTTGGTGCTTCCTAGGGTTGGTGTCCTAAAGACAAGTGAGTTGGTGCTTCCTAGGGTTGGTGCCATGAAAAACAAGGGCGTTGGTGCTTCTTAGGGTTGGTTCCCTAAAGACAAGGGAGTTTGTGCTTCCTAGGGTTGGTGCCCTAAAACAAGGGAGTTGATGCCCTGAAGAAGGGGATTTGTGTCTCCAAGAGTTGGCACTCTAAAGAGGATTGGTGTCCTTCACAATCTTAGACTACTCTTTATAAAGCCTTGTAATTCTTTTTAATTATATTTATGTAATTGATTTTAAATACAAGTCCATTGATGATCTATTGTGATGATTAATAAAATAAAATACAAGTCCATTGATGATCTATTGTGATGATTAATAAAATAACAAAGTAATTACCAATTGTTTAAAAAAGGGTAATACTGATTCAACCCCCATCTCAGTATTTCAACACTATGTTTAATGATGTATAAACACTTCATATTTCTCACACATATCCTTTTCACACATCTACAGGGACAAGAGAAGGACACTGGATGGATTCTCCAAAGTTGGACTAGAGTTGCACTGTGGAACCTGGTTGATCTCAATAGATTAGAAAGGGCATATCTCTGAATATGCACATGATCCTTGGTTATAAAACTATTTTTATATGATAGTTTAATGTGTAAGTCTAAGAACTCATGTTTACAGTGTAATAAGAATAGTAGTATGCGCTTATTTTTTGGGTCTTATTGAGAGGAGGAAATAAAACTTTTGTAAATTTTTGTTACTTGCATACAACATATGATGAAGAGGCATTTGAGCTAAACATATTTGTAAAAGGCTAATAAAGTTTTTTTAAATGCTCATAGCATATAATAAAATGTAATATTGTTTCTGTTAATAAAATTACATAATTTTTCTTTGGAAAAAAAGAATCCCCTAGGGACTACTGGATTAGGGGGGAATCAAGGATCATTGTTATGTTTTGGGTCATTTTCACGGCTCAACCGTACAACTTAATTAGAGGTTGGAAACCACCAGATCACATGAGATCAATATTCCATAGTGCACTAGAGGATCATCACATCAACAATTTTCCAGTATTGATGATTCATTATCTTTGCTTAGTCTTCCCTTTCCTTCAGGTGTATAATTTAAAAGTATTGTTATAACCAATAAAGTTGTTTTCCTACAAATATGATGCTTAGTCACTTCTCAAGGACTTCAAATTTCCCAACAATAATAGTGTTGTTAATAACTTAACATCCCCATAATACATTATACAAGGTAATAACTTTGGATAGTCAATTTTAACCATGACTTTCTAATGCATCTCATTGAAAGAGAATGTGAGTAACTTTATAGAATAAAAGGTTTGTGATTGGCAGTGAAATCTACACATACAAACACATAGACGGCCACAAACAATGATGAAAGTTAGTATTGTTTAATATAAAGTTTTTCTTCATCCCCGAGGTGTAGGAAAGTCGGTGATAGAGTGCGTTGTTAAGGCACTCTGTGATGTTAAGTCACTGGTTCAAAACCAACGGGGACAAAAAATCCAGCCATGTTAAGGGTTGGTGTGGCTCAGACCGGGTGTGATCCGCAGGTGATTTTGATGACTTAGATGCCCTTGAGTCGCGGGAAAACTAAACAAAGAAAAAATATATAAAGTTTTTCTTCTATATGCAAACCACTTAAAATAAAATGAATTTAACTTTTTATACCAATTAAAGTTGATTTTGAAGCATCACATGATCATGATATGCTCTCAATGTCAAATGTACAGTCACTAAAGTTCTTACATGTATTTACCCATATAGCTCACCATCACACAATTACAATAAATAATCTCCATATGCTTAAAGGTAGTTATGAGAAACAACTTAAAAATGCTCTAGCATAGCCTTTCTTCTTTTAAAAGATATCCAACTACAACCAAAATATGTCATAGTCAATGATGGGGAAAATTCATTGATGATGAGATACATAACCAAATGGAAATAGATACACCAATAACTCATATAATCGACATTTCATGTCATTGGATTTTCATATTATTAACCAATTGAGAAAACACAAGGATGCCTCAAAGTCAATTCTCTGGCACAAATATCTACTCTAGGAAAGCTTCAAACATAAAATATTATAGATTTATATATTGGCAATGTATTGACGATTCTACAACATAACATTAGACTTTACTATGTGTCACAAGTCTTCCCCTATTTTTCAAATCAACTTCATTTTAACCCTAACTATCTCCATTTTTCAATCAATTTGCCCTTACATGCCTACTAAAATTAGACCATATTTGAAATTTAATATCACTTCAACCTTGCATTACATAATGTTAAGTCTAATATAAAAAAAAAAAAAATATTTAATTAAGTCTTTTACTTTAGAATCATCAAGAACACTACATCGCTACTACTATCATTGGAAGTTTTTATATGGGATCATCTTGAACACTAGACTACATTCTTCCCTCCTTCCCTATTAGGCAAGCAAAGCATAGTAAGGAAGAGACATTGCCTGCATTACCATCACCTACTTACTTGATATATGCTCCCATCACTTACTACTTGTGCATTGAGAAGCATCATCACCTTTTACTAAAATGCCAAACCACAAGACCAAATATGGTGTCATTATCACAAATAACCACAAAAAATCTTGATATTATCTAGCAAAGGCAGCGATGATTAAGATGGGTTATCCCAAGTCACCCTTTTCCATCTCATGCTTAGTGATGCATTGCTCTTAATGAATCAACTAGTTTAACAATAGAAAAAGCATGCAAGGGAAGTTGCATGTATACTTGTTATTTTATAGTTCTTGATTGCCATTACAAGTGATCTAGCCACCATCCTCCACATCTACCCTTGTAATTTATGAAATACAAAGAATGAGGTTGAATTGTTTGGTTAACCAAGTTAACTTGTAGAGTTGTGGCCTCTAATCTCCATCCGGCCTTTAAAATGGGTTGAATGCCAAAAAAATAGGAGAAGACAAACTGTTTTAAACTCGAGGTTTAGGGAAGAGACAAACCAAAATTAAATTGAAGTTAAATTCAAATCTACAACAACATCAACATTGTAAGTTTTCAATCATCAAAACATGAAACCAACAATCTGAATTAGGCCCAACTCTTGATTATCGACCCACTAAATTTTGCAAAGAGCTTACCATATCTGCATATGAGGTCAAAACAAGCCTTCTGAGAACCATGTACCCATTATACAAACTTTTTATAACAACCATTTACCTATTATACAACCTTTGTTCAGAGGTTCAATGTATCACCATGAACAACAATGGAAAGAAAAGCTTCCCGACACTAGCATTTGTGTTGACTTATGAGGAAAGGGAAGTGCAAAACCACTTTATGGGAAACGACAATGAAATAGGCCCTATGCAATGGAAAACAATGAGGAGGGGAGGAGGAGATGCCAAAGGATAGGTGGAGGAATGTTTTCGTTGAAACCAATAGCAAATATTAGTCTCGAGTGACAAAAATTTAGAGAGATTCGTAGTCAAAACACGTTGGCACCTTATTGTTGTGCAACATGCCATCCAATAAGGGGAAATTTTATTTATTGATAGTAATTATCATAACAACGAATATTTGTGAAGTAGCTTTGTCCTTTCCTTTCAACAATGGAAAGGCTTTGTTAAAAAACAAACTGTTGAATATTATTTATTTCTATGTTAAAAACATGCAACGAAGATCGGGTGTACTTTGAATTAATGAAAGAACATATGGATTTTCTCAGGTACAGGACAAAGGTCATGCAACATTCAATGTTTTAACCAATTCTAATGTGTAACAATAGTTGCATATGTTTTGTTTTCAAGACTTGACCATAATTATAATACAAGTGATTCTTTTTTTTTCATCAATTTTTTTTGTATGTGTAGTGCAATTATTTTTAACATTTTGTTTGTATGATATTCAACTAGAAAAACCACCACAACAAATGAAAAAAAAAACAAACTCAGGAGATCCAAAAGGTATCTAAATTACGTCCTCCACTTCTAACACTTGTGATAGTTCCTAATCTTGCTTCATTTTCTGAAGACTTGGCATTTCCTATGTTTCAAGCAAAGCTGGAATTTGCTCCTCTGGCTCTAGACTACGTGGTAGGAAAATCAAAACAAGGTGTCCCTTGCTACAAACAAATGCATGAAAACAAACATATTAAAGTAGAAACTTAGGGAAGAACAATGTTGCTTATTAGCCACATAATGAACCATGCCAAGGTTAACTTATAAAGTTATACCTGAATTATAATAGAAGTTCAATGTTGAGTTGCATGTTGATGTGAAGGGTTCTTCCTTAAAGCATCCATATAAGAAGGGACAATTTTCCTTTTTGTAATTTGACTTCTAAAATCACCAAAAGTTTATAAGCATGTGTTTATGTCCTACAAAGATTCCGGATTATTGCAAATAGACCCACTATTTCCAATATTTGCAACGGAAACGGTTCCTAGTAATGAGTTTCCCAAATTAATAATCTCGAGTAGAGGTGACAAAGGCATGTCAAATTATATGGTTTGTGTGCATAAATAACCACAAGATCGCCATAAATTGTAACAGGTGGAAATGATGGTGAACTATTTATTGATCGCACTTTGTAAAATGAACTATGTATGAATGAGTATGTATGTAGGGATTGCAATTGTGCATATGCCATTAAAAATAAAAATATTTTGATACACTTATTGCAAAGAAGAAACCACACCATTACATTTATTGTGAAATGAGGAAAATGTTTGAGTACCATGGCTTCTCTATTTCTTTATGTTTGAAATTTCATTAAGTACTCATTTACACCTATGTTAGCACTCAAACAAACCTGACATTTGAGAGTCCCATATATGTTCCCATTGTTGTTTGATTTATAATAATCTACTTTGTAGTGACCATAAATTCATGACCTATTCCTTCATCCAAACACATGCGGTTTATTGAACATCTTAACACATGTTGTGACCAAACACATCCGGTTTATTGAACATCTTAACACATGTTGTGACCATTGTCAATTCAAGAACCAATCCTTTATCTAAAAGTATGTGTACATATACATGTAGTATAAAATTCGCTCAAGTTATGGAAGTGCTAGAGTATATGGAAATTCCTCACCTTCATCTTCCCTTCTCATGGGAGATAAATGTAGCTATGAGGGTATCCCATTCCATCATTTCAATTGGATGTTGAATCATTTCATTGTTGGAGGTAAGTAAATAGTTCTAACCTATTTTAGTGTTGTTTGTGATGTAACTTTGTCTTAATGTTATTGTGTTTGATGACAATAAAGTAGCTATTCCATGCTAGTAGCTTTCTTGCATACTACTTATATAGGATTATAAATTTGGACAACCTTACAAAGACCCAGGCTAACATTTTTTACATGTAACAATTACATGATTATTTTCTTATGGAAAAATCTTTAAAAAGATACATGTCACCACCATTGCATTGGAAAGCATGGGCTACAATAATTTCATGTGCAACATGACTGGCCTGTGCATGGGAGTATGAAGCTGAGAATTTATTATAGAGGCTCAAATGTGACTCAAGGCAGACACAACAACGCACCATCGGTTTCCCTTACTCTCCAACGCAAGGGGCTGCAATGAGACTATGAGTAGATAACTTGAAATGAGGTTATGATTTGATCAGAGTCAATCCAAAAGCCTCATAACCCTCAAACCTAAATAGAATGGACATGTGGACCAAGACATGTGATTGGATGATATTCCTCAAACCACCTGTAAATATCGACCAGTCTCAACAAAAAAATTCGCAAGCAATGACACCCCCTTAAAAAAGATCCTTCGACATAATAAAATATTGTGAAAGTCAATAAGTGAGGCCTATGAGTGATTTAAAACATTTGGATGACTCTTCATATCTTATCCTTTTCCAATCTAACACTTTATTGCTTTTGTCATCTTAAATATTATCCCTTATCTTGATGAGAATGGGTGGTTGAGCTTTAATCCAATTAAGTATGGTGTCCTTGCCCCTATAAATGGGGAGGTTTTGGAGAATGGATGGTCACTTTTGGTTATGATGGTGGAAAGGATTCTTTCTTTCTCTGGGATGGAAAGGGATGGAATAATGGTAAAGGGGGAAAAGAGTTTAGGGAGTGGTCTCTGAGCATCACCTCAAACCATGTTTAGTTATCTGATTGTAGATTGGAAGGGTAAGGAAGTTTGAGTGACTTCTTGAATGGTGGGGAGGTATTCATTAGTTTCTTAGGCAAAGCGTTAGAGTGAGGCTAGCAAGGATCATGATTTAGGATACATGGGAAAACAATAATCATGTCTTCACTTTCTATTATAGGTATTCTTATTGTGATTTATGGTTGATAATTGAGAAAAAATCATTATGAATTGAATGAGGAAATGGATTTCTTACACATTTTTCTTGTGCTTCATTAATGGTTTAAATATTATTCCACCAATGTTGAGTTATCTTTCAATGAATTAGTATGCTATGATAGTAATCTTACTTTGCTTTCATTATGAGAGGTTAAAAAAACATGCATGTATTTACTATTCTAAGAAGTTGCAGACATATGCAAAATGGATATATGCAGTGAATTCATCCATACATAGTTCTATTGAATTGGAGTATGAAATGATAGGCTTTTAAGACATTATAAGCATACACTTCTATTTATGTTGACTCTTTATAACCTATTATGACTTGGCTATGACTATAATATAATATATTCAATAAGATATTATAGAAAATATTGTGTATTTTTATTTGCATAAGCTTCTAAAATTGTGTTAGGTGCCCTAAAGGAGGATGGGCACTACATATGGTATCAAAGACTTAAGTTTGAAATCTAGGCCTTGAGGGCCATAATATGCATTTGACCGCATTGTCAAGTATGCATCAATTAAAAAAAATTACACATAGAAATTGATTAAAACGAGAAACTAAAAACATATTGTTTTTGAAAATTTAAAGTTTTATTCAAGGAGAAAAGTTGGATGGTCTACTTAAAATGTGATTACAAGTTTGATATGTTGCCCAATTAGATAAGTTTCATAAACATGATTACAAGGGTAAAAGTGGAACACTGTTCCATCAAACAATACTCACTATTCCTATAGCTCATGGAAGGGTAGGAAGAAACTTAAATAGAGATAAACATTACAAGGCATCAAAACACACATGCATATATTCTTCATCCTCCCACCACAAAGTGAAGTTATCCCCACACATACATATAATATACATTATGAGACTCTTTCAAAAATTCAATAGGTTTCATTATTTTTGTTAACATTTCTAACTCTTATGATAGTTCATCATAAGGAGAATGAGTCAATTTGAGAGAAAAACCAACCCATCCTATAAATGCATTTATCCTTAAATCATAACCTATGTCAACTACAAACAAAAAGCATGGGAGAACCAATAAAACCCAAACTTTGTGCAATAATACCTTAATAATATCTTCATGAGTTTCTTCGTTGATGGAATGAGGGAGCCTCATTTTCATGTACTTCTAGGCCTCCATATATGTTCATATTCTTTGGATGCTTAACTATTGCAAGGGATTGTTTAAAACAACATACAAGATATTGCTCTTCTTTCGCAATGAACTCGAAATTTTCCATATAAATGTGATGCTTTGACTCAAGTGAGTGTTCTACTAAGGCTAAGGTGTGAATCTTTTCATTGCAAATATACATGCTATGTTCCTTCATCCCAACCTAGAAGCATTGACCCATTTCCCCAATATAAGATTTGATGCAAGAATATGAAACCTTGTAGACTCCCTTGTGTTGACAAGGATTTGTGGAGGCTTTGATGGAATTCATTATTTTTCTAATAGTATAGGAGGCTTAAATGACGTTTTGACTTGCTTCCCTTTTAGAATAATTGCAATCCTATCAGTGACACCTTAGATGTACAATAAGAATGCTTTAGGCCCCTTTGATTGTTCATTGTAATCCCTAGATTAATTGTCGCTAGTGGCTCTTTAGATAGCTTTTTGAACATCACCATCTCTATAACCAATGCTTTTAAATACCTCGAATGAGTGGTATTTTTC
This sequence comes from Picea abies, assembly GCA_900067695.1. Taxonomy (NCBI): domain Eukaryota; kingdom Viridiplantae; phylum Streptophyta; class Pinopsida; order Pinales; family Pinaceae; genus Picea; species Picea abies. The sequence goes on from CBVK0100300168.1 coordinate 9,878, forward strand.
CTACTCAATATGAAATCCCAAAATCCCTAGTAGCAAAGTTGTTAAGGACTCCCATCTTTTGCACAAGGTGGTAATGTAAGCATGCATGAAAATATCCTTTTGTATGGGTTTTCTCATGGAAAACCTAATCCTCGAGGGTCTTGTCAAGTCATCTAGTAACCTTCAAGTCTAGGAACAAGATGCTCCCATTTACCTTTACATCCATGGTAAATCTTAGATCTAAAATATATAATACATTCATTGTGCCTTGATATCTTAAAACACTTGGATGTAAGTGTTGAGGCAATCATGATCAAAGTACAATATTTTTTGCATTCATCTTAATCACATAGTACAATTACATGAAATTACCTATGTAATATTCCAAACTATTATCCACATGAAGTTGGTGCATGGACATTTCAAAATTGCATTGATAATTGAGAAAACAAAAAATTTAAAGATATCTATACACACATATTTGCAGCTTTAATCACGACTAATTAAATATGTAGTGTAATGGTGTATCTCTTAATAATGTGAATAATTTGATCTAGTCTCATAAGTATAATTTATTGAGAGCTACATAATCTTAAGGTGTACATAGAGTATTGAGTTTGAAAATTAGTTCATTGTTTTTAGAATTTCCAGATATATTGCATCTATTTTTAAATTCGACATTTCAAACCAAACTAGTATAGTCCAATGTGGTGTACAATGATCTAAGGCATAGACCAAAGCAATTTTGTACCTTTGTCTTTCAAAACTTATTTCTTCTGAACTAGATTCTTCAAGGATTTGTTCTTATTAAATAACATTTATTCTTACATTACTTATTCTATCGACACATCTTTGCAGCTTCGGGGGAAATTGTTAGTTTGGGGTTTTGTACTTAAAAGAAAACATACAAACAATGTCTAGTTCATATCACATATATGTCTCTGAGTCTGTCCATGTTTCGCCTCTTGATGAAGATATGCCATGGAATCCTTTAAATCCATTCACATGCATTCACTCACAAATGCAAATGGCTCAGGCTTAATGAATTATCTACATGATTTAGAGGACATCACCATGTGATTGATGCCAAGTGTGTGTTGCAGGAGATGAATAAAATCATCGTGTTATGGGGAGGCTTATGGCCATTCTCTCCGGCATGATTTTTTCCCTTCCACCCATCTCCATGAGTTGCTTTATATGATTAATTATATGCTTACTTATGCTTATGACTATTTTATGTTTGGCTTATCTTTGTTGCATTACATGATTAATCACAGGGGGAGATACCTTGATGAGATGATCAACTAGTTGCACTAGTTGTACAACTTCTCTTGACATTTCTGGACCTAATCTTCAGGGCCCCAGGTAAGTAGGTAGGTCATCTTGCATTCTTACATTTGCATCTTGATTGCTCATAGTAGCTTAGTTGCATTTCATCTTTGATTTTCATTTTTCTCTACTTGCATTATTGATTTACATGTTTCTCTTTCATCATATTTATGAAAAATACAAAAAAATTATTTTCTAGATTAGTTGTCAATTTTGGTTTTTGGATTTTTTATTATATGGACAAGGGTAAGTAGAGCCACCCTATATTTTACGGTTTTATGTTCCAGTGTAGGCACATGTCGACCAAGAGACGTTGAGGTTCTCATGTACTCTACAGAGAGTACATGTCCCCAAGTAGGAGCCATAAGTTATCCCCAATTCCCAGGGATAACTAAGGAGATGATGCCTCGAGGCCCTCAAGTTACAAACATGGAGTACCGAGAGACAAATGACTGACAACATCCACTTGCACAGATAGAGGCTTGCCTCACCACCACAGATCTCAAATTCATCACAATGGTATCCGCCACATGAGCTTGCTTGCAGAAGACATTGGGTCTTGCTCCATGAGGTACAAGCCAGGTATTATGGTGAGTTTCATTTCAATATTTGAGGCATTTAAGTATGTTGCATTTAAAGTTGCTTTTGATTATGTAACATCTGCTTGGAAGTTATTCTCTTTCCCTTGTTTCACCTTGGTGGTTGACATTACGCCCTAGTAAGTGGTCACCCTTAGGGATATGTTTTCTACTCGGAGGTCCCCTTTAAAAGTCATTGTGCCATTTCCGATCATACTTACTACTTTCCACACTTCATCCCCTTGCCTCCTTATCTTTTGGGATTTTCGGGTGTACTTACCCAAGAAGGGATTATCCCTCATTTCATGGGAAGAAGGGGCTAAAGGCCCATAGGGAATGTAGTTGGAAAAAGATAAAAGTCAAATCATAACCTTCCAGATGCTCACCCAAAAGAGGTCTTGAGAACAATGAAACGTTTCTCCTAAAAAATTCAAATACCTGCAAAAGAAAACACAGATATATAAATGTCCCACTTGTTGAGGGATCTACAAAAATGTGTTACAAGCTAGAATTTACCCCCATGTCACTTTGTGTACCTCTTCCTTCTACTGACATTGTGGTACTTCACCCCAAGCTATATGTTACCCCATAGGGAGTACCCATTTGTTTTGGACCTTAGTTAATTAATGGCATTAAATGGGCTTGGAAAAAGGATGCATTGAAAATGAAGGGGAAACACACCATCTACAAAGGCACCCATAAATGAGACATCACGATCCCTTGTATGTCATGAACCCCATGCCAAAAATTCTTTCCCCCATCCACTTCACCTTCTCCACATGGCTTGGAGGGGGGTCCACCTGGGAAGCACTCCTTAACTTAGGGGATGATTCACCCAATAGGTCACTTTGTCAACCCTCCCATACCTAAACTTGACAACTTGCATAGGGTCTTTGAGCACTTATTTAATTTGATGAGGTGGTTTTTGATGCACGTGCTTAAGTGACTCTTTTATTGATTTGATTTACTTATCATGACACGTTTGACTTGAGATCCTTGGAGGGCATATTCATCGTCTTTGCAGGATCTTGCTTGGTGGACAATTTTGGAGGAACAAGCTTAGCTTGGGCTTCCTTGGGGAACCAAACCCACAAATTGGATCCCATGGCCCGCACACTAGATGATGGTATATTTTGGAGGCTCGAGAGACGTCTTTGATGACCTCACCTAACCTCTACAAGCCCAATGTTTTTCCTTTCGAGGTCAAAATATCAGATTGGAGGGCTTGACATCTTGTTGAAGGCTAGGGTTTGGTTTGTGGTGGTGTTGGCTTGGCACTTGGCACATTTTGATGGAGACATGCCTTGGCTTGAAGGAGGAGACCATAGTGCAAGAGAAGGAGGCCTTTGGAGGCCCAACATTTCACCTCCAAGCTCAAACCATTTGCTAGAAGTGCCAAAACATCTGTAACACCATGTTTCCCCCAATTTGTAATTAATCATAGAATAGGAATTACCATGCTAATGCAT
>CBVK0100300169.1:0-13232 GCA_900067695.1 Picea abies
TTATCACTATGGACCCTCTGGGCCCCCCCACTACCTCTCTAGCTACCTTACACAAGGAAACAAGCACAATTTCCCAAACCAGTGATCCATTATCCAACTTCAACCAAAGATCCTTATCCACATGCCCAACAAATTAAGCACAAAACTTTGCATAAAAGAAGGACTAACATACCTCATGGTGATGATGGATTACCATCTCCCATACTTTGGGTTGTTTGGATGTGATGAGCCTTGGTTGACCTGTAGCTGTAAAGGTGAATGATTAGGGTTGTTGGGCTTCCATATGTGGACATGATGATCATCATCATGGTCAGGATCACGTTCTTCATAGCACGCCACGAGACGTGATCTCCTCTAGTTACCCCTAGGCATGGGGGGTAACATGGACTTTGTTCATTTTTGGGTTAAGGCCCCTTCTTTTTCAAAGAGGTTAACCATAATCAACATAGGGTCTTTTGTGTCATAAAAGAAAAGTTTTAGAAGTTTCCATACTCTCTCTCTCTCTCTGAACAACATCAGTGGCTAGAATCACATTAAACTCACTTCTGCAGAAAGCAATCAGGAGAAACATGCATGATATTCAAATCTATGTTAATTTTCAGAATATTGTTGCCATAAATGTTTAGCAATCTGATCATTTAGGGGTTTTAGAGTACATTTCACAATTAGATATTATTGAAATTTGAAATATATTTCACAGACTTTGTTTTTTTGTGTTGTAGTAGCATTTCAACTTCTTTCTCATCTTGTATTATTTCAGACGTTTATATTGAAGACTCCTTTCATTGCACTTACACTTTTATATTGAACACTTCTTTCACTTAAGTTACACTTTCAACTTTAAATGTCTCATAATGTTGCTGTTTCATTATTATGTATTTTGATCTCCCCATTTTTGAGAAGTTTCCTTACCATGTTAGAACTTTCAGTTTTTATATTTGATCACTTTCTACTGGTCTTGGTACCATTGTAGTGTTTGGAATTCTTGGACATTTTTGAGCTGGTTAAGAGTGTTGATAGGCAACTTAATGCTATTATATCTTATATTTACCATGTATTTGACAGTTTTAGATTTGATTTATCCCTTCAATGGGAAAAGTGTATGAAAAATTACATTATTGGAGTTGAATTAATAAGGCGGTTTGTATTTTTTACTCATAACCACAAAACTAGCAGTGATTAATTTCTCTTTAATTCATGTTTTTCACTTAATTAAGATACAAATTTTCCTACTTATTTTGAAATATGGATAACAACCTAACATTTGGAATTGTAGAAGTTATAGTGGTGGTTTTCCAAATGGGCTGACATGCTATGGTGATGCTTGAGCATTTTTGTTTTAATGCAATTTCAAAGGCCTTCCTTGTACAATGAGACAAATTCTGCAGATGAAATTGAGAATGCCATTTTTCCTTGTACAATGAGACAAATTCTGCAGATGAAATTGAGAATGCCATTTTGTTTTTGCAGTTTCTACTTAAGGAGAAGTTGAATAAATTCTGCATTTGGCATCTTAAAACTGGTTATATTGTTAGACATGGAGTTACCATATATTTTGTTGTTAGTTGCATACATTGGCAGGTCATGACTGTGTTGTGATGTAAAATGGTATAGAAGATGCATTTCTTGCAGGTCCGTCGTTGATGTTGTTTGCCCTATTTGTTGTGGATGTGTGAAAATGATTCTACTTTTGTTCTTTATTTGGAAATCCCTTCATGCTATCTCTACGTGTTAATAAGTTCTGGTATTGGATGAGAACATCTGAATTCTTTTAAAGACTTTTTAAATGTGAGGTATTGCAATTTTTATATTGCAAGTGTTTACATTAGTCTCTGCCTATAAAATTGCTTATTCTCACTGAAAGGAATGGAGACAAATGTTGCTTAAAATATGTCGTATTGTGGTAAGCTGATGTTGACACTAGTAATTTGCAAGATCTCCAAATTGACGAACAGTTTGTAGTTGCAGTGACTCAGTAGCTGCAAGTTGCTGGCATTTTCCATGCCCCTGCTCCCTTGTGCTTTGGTTGTGTGCATGTGATTGTAGTGACGAACAGTTTGTAGTTGCAGTGACTCAGTAGCTGCAAGTTGCTGGCATTTTCCATGCCCCTGCTCCCTTGTGCTTTGGTTGTGTGCATGTGATTGTATGCACCAATTCATCCATCTTTATGATGCACTTTGTTGGCCAGTGCTTCGTTCATCTGAGGTTTCCTCTTTAACACCTGAATTATTGAAATCTTGTTGGAAATATATATTAACAACAATTCAAACTATATTTTAATGGTATAAATGAAAAACAAAGTTATATTTGCTCCATGCTAGTACTATTAAAAATGTTCTTTATAGTCTACACATTGATACTCCATGTCCATGCCCATTTTCTCCCCAATTGAATAGTCTTTTTCTTTCATGATGTTGGGCAGTGCTTTGTTCATCTGGTTGCAGACATATTCATCATCCAGGGAACGAAGGTCAACAACAGTGTCCGCATGAAAAAAATTATTTAGGTATTTTTTCATTTTATAGTATGTACTCTCAAAACATTTTGAAAAATCTCAAGAGAGATTTTCAGATATTATTGAATTAATGAAGTATATTTTTTTGGTTTAAAACCCAACGACCACATTGTTAGAAGCGAAGATGAGGCTTTTCTCCACACAAAATCAACAGTATCATTCTAAGAACGATATTACTTGAAGTGAAAATGAAGTTTTTCTCCCTACAAAATCAACAACAACATTTTTAAATGATGAAACAATAATATCTATCACATTTGTGGATTAATATTTGATAAAAAAAATTGTGCATAAATATTTAATAAAATTATTTTTGATAACTCATTATATAGATTTATAGTTATGAGAATGGTTTGCACCTTTGAAGTTTTGGAATTTTGATTTCATTGTTATGGCCAAAGTGAATATTGAAGAAGGGATGCTATTTTGTTGGTTTGTTTATAATAGTAAACCTATTCAGTCTATTGAAAAAGTAAGAAGATTTTTTCATGATTTCATTTTGTTGACTTGTCTATAATAGTAAACTTAGTTAGTCTTTTATGATATTTTATTTCAATTTGATGATTTAATTTTGATTTAAGTTGCAAATTTATTAGCTTGAATAATAAAATATTGAATCATATTTCAACATTTTAATTTGGTAAATAAAGTTTTACATGTGATTCTTGAAGAAGGTTATTGCTATGTTTTTGTATGGGATGTAACTCAGAGGTGAGGTGACATCATTAGCTTGAAGAATAAAGTATTGACTCATATCTCAACATTTCAATTTGGTAAATAAAGTCTTACATGTGATCCTTGAAGAAGGCTATTACCATGTTTTTGTATGGTATTTGTATGGGATGTCACTTAGAGGTGAGGTGATATGATTAGCTTGAAGAATAAAGTATTGAATCATATCTCAATATTTCAATTTGGTAAATAAAGTCTTACACGTTATCTTTGAAGAAGGCTATTGCCATGTTTTTGTATGGGATGATGTCATTTAGATGTGACATCATTTAGCTTTATATAACATTTCAATTTGGTAAATAAAGTTTTATAGGTGATCCTTGAAGAAGGCTATTGCCATGTTTTTGTATGGGATGATGTCACTTAGAGGTGACATCATTTAGTTTTATATAAGTGGATCATTTCTAATTAAATGTCAAAGTGTGATAATTGAATAGATATTTCTATTTAATAGGTCTACTTTCATAAATATTTTGAGTGCTATATTTTTTTATTTTTTTTTGTATCTAGAGGAATCGGTAACGACAGTGGTATCTGGCTACCGCGTGACACAGGGTCAAATCCCTGTCGACTGTCTTATAACCCCTATGGAGAACCACACCACCTGTAAGTCTGGCCTCCAGATAAGATGAGGTTTGAACTCGTGACCTACTTAGCAGCATGAACGCCTTAATAGTACGTCCACTAACCACTAGACCACACCCTTGTGGGCTTTGAGTGCTATATTTTAGATAATCTTCTTTCAAAACATATTTCTATGTATTTGTGGAATTTTTGTAGAGAGATTGGTAAAAGGAAGTCCATCTTGCAAAAGATGTAGAATGGAGGGCTTTTTCTTAGTGTGACATTTTTCATTCTTAACTATATTGAGAGATTTATAATGTCTTTGTTTTGAGTTTATAGTAAGATACTTTTGATATATGATTTAGTCCAATTTATATATATTATAATTCACATAAATATTTGAGTTATCATATTTCAATTTCTTTATGTTAAAAAATAATTTTGGAATGGTTTCTTGATTGTAAGTGTTTCATTCTCATATTGATCTTGTTAAGTTTTAAGAACCATGATAATGAGTTCTATTTGATTGTAGATGTTTCATTCTCCATATTGATATTTTTAGATTTTCATAATTTATCAATTTTATTTATTTTTCATGAATTATCAACTTTATTTATTTATTTTTCTTGTATGTATAATTTGAACCTAAGTGATTTATAAGAGAAAATGAATGATTCAATATCCATCATTGTGTTAAGTCCAACTTTTGGAAATATCATATGAAGATTTAGTTAAATTGTGCTCTATGTTGTTTTGTTTTTCTTCTATTTCATTCAAAAGTTTATATCATTATTTATTTTTCTTCTATTTCGTTTGAACGCTTATATCATTATTATTATCGCATTTTGGACACTATCCTTTCTCCTTTTAGGGGGAATATATATCAGGTTTTGAATCTATGAGGATTTACACTCTCTCTTTTCAAATTGTACAATTACAATATTTTCACTGATTTGAGAGTTAATGTAGGAGGACATCATCAAAATAGTGAACCAACATCAAACAAGATCATTTTAATTGCAATATCTTTATGATTCCAATTAACAACATTAATATGAAAACCTCCCTTAGTTACTTCGGCATTCCTATTCACCCATTTAGAAGGTATGCTAATTTAATTCATTATTTTCTCAAGAATTGACATATAAATTGTTTATTGATATTTCAGCTCGATCACCACATACTCTAACCACCAAATCTAAAAACTAATTATTAAATAAAAATTCAATAATGTATGGACATTGATCAAATGGACAATTATTTTTAATAGACGTCACATGAGTCATAGTAAAGTCATTACTTACTAATTATATTAAAAAAATTTAAATCGGTATTATCTCTTCATTGAAAAGGATAAATTGGGGGTGTATGATTGATGATAAAAGACCATTCTCTAGACTATGGTTTTAATTGAAATTCAATTTTTGGAATTAATAATATATGTGTGGGGGGAAGTTTAGTTATATTGTTTAGTCTAGCTAATTCGATATGATATGATATGATATGATATGATATGATATGATATGATAGTGTAATGTTTTTTAAATAGAAATAGTTATTTTAATAAATAATATATGAGATATAGAAAATCCAAGATAAAATAAATAGGATAATGAAGAATGAGCATTAATATCAAATATGTTAGTGATATCAAAAGAATAAGTGTGTAAGAGAAAAAATGAGTACCCGTAATAATGGTTAGTAGTAAGTTGAAAACATGTTAAAGTTGTCAATTGTTAGTGATAAACCATAAACTACATGTTCAAATGCATGGTTTGTGGTCAACTAAAAACTATTTGTTAAATTCATGGATTACAGTCATCCAAAAAACATTTGCAATTGTTAAGGGTAAACTAAAACTCATCATATGTTGAATGGTTAAGGGTAAACCAAAACTCATGATGATGTAATGGTTAAGGGTAAAGCACAAAAACTCCATTAACATTTGTGACCAGGAAAAACTTATTGTTATGCTTAGCAATATTTTTCTTGAAACGAATCTAACGTGAGTGCTCTTCTCCTCTAAGAAAAACCCTAACCTCAACTCTCCATGGTGCAGACCATGCATCAAGGGTGTTGTTCCAGGTCCCTTTACCTATCCTTCAAATCCCTCTCATTCAAATCCTCGGTGGGTACATTAAATAAAATACCCTCAACTATAAAAGAAGCCCCATCACGATTTATTAAGAAAGACAAAAAGTGTCACCTTTGTCAATCTTCTTTTGATGGCCTTTAGGTTGAAATCTCTTTCCCTTGTAGGGTACACCTTGATTAGAGAGTTCTTAGGGATATGAACCTCTCCTCATGTGGTGTGTCAATGGATTCAAAAAAAATGGATGGTGCTCATCGAAGGTAAGCTCCTCCAGAATCCTTGAACCATTTCATTGTTCTATCCCAGCTAGATTATGAACATCAATCCCCCCACAATAACATCCACTAACCACTTTGAACCTTATCCCTTTATAGATGAATTCCCTTCACCTGTGTCCTTCCCATCCAAAGTTTGAGAAAACTATATCCCCTTTAAACCTTTGACTCTTTCATTGAGCTCACCCTGAGTCCTTGCAAGCCCCCATACAAATTTGCCTATTTGTCTGCAACCTTCTGTAGTGTACCTAGAGGGACAATATGGGGTACCTAGGGAGGTACCCAATGGGGAATAGTAATATTTAGGTGGCTATGTATGGCTGTGTATCGAGGCCATTTCTAGTAACTAAGGCATGTATAGTAGTGTGAAATTAATAAATGTAAGAAGGCTTACTATAAGGTTCTACCTACTAGAAAGTTTCTTCTCTAGAATGTTCCTATGAGGTAGATAGTACTATATAAAGAAGTAAAATCAATGCAATGGAGCATTGTGAAGAATATTGTAATTGTAGCAATCATTGCTTGTGGAGTGTTTTCCTCTCTCAAGGAATAATTCATGGTGTTACAATACCTCAAGGGTTTTCTCTACATTATTGTGTTCATTATTGTATTGTTTATTGTGTGGATCTATTATTCTTAAGTTAGTATCTATCTTATATTTTCATATTTATTGAGCACTCTATAATTAATATCATATCTCTTTCTTGGACCAAAAAAAGGAGGAATTTTTATTTATTTTTATTGGATAGAGGATTTTTAGGGGTTTGATTTGACATATTATGTGTTATGCTTCTGATCAATATCAAGTGCACTACATTCCTTGCAAATTTCCACTCGCAAACCCTAACAGATGTGAAGAATGGCAATGAGGTGGAGCATTCCATGGGAGGCATGGATGTTGTTGGAAAAATATGTCCAGGATGTTTCTAAGGGATGCTAAGAGATAAAATATATCAAAGCAATACTCATTAAATATAAGGAGACCTATATTATTGAGACCACATACCCTTGCATCAAGGAAGAGTATAACTGAGAAAGATATGCTTCTATGGTTTAGAAGGTGATTGTAATGATTGGTATATGTATAGTTGTCATTTTTGGGATGAGAACTACTTTCATTTTGTATATGATGAGTCTACTCCACCTTATGTAGAGAACATCATTAAGGGTAATCGGGAGCCCATTGTGACTACTAGTGTTCAACTTGCATATTCTACAATGGTATTGTTCCTTCCAAATCCAACCTAACCCTTTACAACTACGTGAATGATATTTTTGAGGATTCTATTTATTTGAATCTCCATGACATTCATGGGTGTTTTGAGCATATTACTTGGCCATTCATGGAGCTTAATAGTCATCATTTTGGTGTCATCTTGAGCACTCATACATGAGACCCAAGTTTATGGTGGAGCTTCTTGGAATACACTAGCATAATGGCTAACACTTGTACATGGGACTCTAGTTCACTGGCCTACTTCAACATTAAGGCCAACACTCATCCATTTGATCCTAGTTTATGGTTGTGCCTCCTCACTAAAAGCATTGAGGGTAATGATTTTCTAAGGGGGGTGGAATGTGTGGATCCTCCCTAGGGTTGTACTTGGGGGGATAAAATACTCATAGTGGAGAAATAATAGCAGAGACCACTCAATGTAAGGTGGACTAAGTCCATTATGCTTGCTATAATTAAAGAAGGCTCATTATAGTAGTATTGAATAAATGTAGCGATGCCTTATTAAAGAATATCCACTAGATAGTTAGGAGGTTAGATAGAATTATAAAACCAATTATAAGTAATGTAACAGGGTATTGTGAAGAAGATTGTGATTGTAGCAAGCATTGTTTGCGGAGTGTTTTCCTCGCTCAAGGAATAATTCATGGTGTTACCATACATCAAGGGTTTTATATACCTTATTGTGTTAATTATTTTATTATATATTGTGTGGATTTGTTATTCTTAAGTTAATATCTATCTTATATTTTCAGATTTATTGAGCATGCTACAATTAGTATCAGAGCTCTTTCTTGGGCCAAAAAATGGAGGATTTTTGCTTCTTTTTTGCAGATTTTTCAAAGGAAAAAAGAGGGTGGTGGAATTCAGATCAATTTTTGAAACATTCTATGTAGAATTTGAAGAAAATAACTACAATTTTAAGTTCCCCTCTAAAAAATAGCCAAGTTAAAAACAAATCATCCAAATCAGAGTCTCGAAAGTGGATTAGTGGTTGATTTAAAATCATTTGTTTTAGGGTTTTTCTGGGGATGTCCGTGTGATTTGAAGATTAGATATTTTTTGACAAAGTTACCAAATTCCATTCAAACCAATGCCAATAGTTGCAAAGCAGTTGTGGAATTTCATAATTGTGGTCATGGTATCTAATTGGAGAAGTATATCAGTTGTTATGCCCATTTTAATTTAGTAACCTCAAGGACATCCATTAAAAAGTAAATAATTTTCTGTGAAACCTTGGTTCTATTTTTGGGTTTTCACAAGAAAGACAGATTTCACAGGAAGATATGATGGTCCTAGTATTGAAGAACACATAAACAAAAAGAAGCTAGTATGGGGAAGGAATTGGAATTTTTTTGTAAGTACTAATTTAAAAGATGATGCGGCCATATGGTGGATGTTGTTTAACCATGACAAGTTGACGAAACTTTTATATGAAGCCTTTGAACAAGTAATTTTAGTTAGATGGTCTCATACTAATAACAATGATAAAGGGAACACCAAGGGTGTTCATGGATGCATTCATAAAGAGAAGGTCATTGTTTCTATTAACTCTAGTTGCAGAAATAATTTCATCAATGTTCACTTGACTAAAAGATTGTGAGTTCTTGCAAAACATACCCAAAGAACACAAGTTGATGGTAAAACTATTCAATTTTTTTAATATTTGAATCTCACTATGGATAAATATTTGTTGCATTCAATTTTTAATGTTATAGATATGGATGATGTGGATATTGTTTTGGGATATCCTTGGATGGACTCCATTGATACAATTAATGTTGATGTGCAAGAGAATTTTTTGAAGCTTTGATATAAGAAAAAGAAAATTATATTGAAAGATATTTCTCTTACTAAGAAAGAAGGGCCCATGGGGAAACCTGAAGAAGTTATTACAAGGAAAATAATTGAAAAATATGAGGCACAACTTACATAAGTATATGAAGAAAATCCCCAAGGGTTAGCTCAATTGATCTTGATGCCATACATGCGTACTTTCCCCTAAATCTTGGGAGGTCACAAGTTTAACTCTCATGATCCTTGGGGATATGGCTTACCCCTCTTACCATCCATGTATCATGGGGAAATTTCGATGGGTTTTCCATGAATATTTCTTCAGAAAAATCCATTTGAAGAAAAGCCCCAAGAGGGGCATAAAAACTAAGGCAATAGATAAACGAATCAAAGGAAGACCATGTTTAATAGTCCAATCCAAAAAAATTAAATCTAAGGATGATTTATATCACCACCCACACCACCTAGAAAAACAACAATCGTCAAGGCAAGGGAATAGGCAGAAAATGTATAATGGACCAATATGGCACCGAAAAGGCAACCAATTGAGAGGTATATGGATGAATAACAACAATGCATGGATATATCATAGTAGTACAACAAGGAGCAATCAAAATCCATATCAAGGTGGCAAGGAAGTAGTTGGACCCCATGTTCACATTTTACTAGGATGGATGGATGCTTGTGCGTGGTTATAACTAGATATATTGCTTGGTTGATCATATTGTATGGCTTCTTCCCATGTTTCGAGGATGAAACATGGGAAGGGGGATGGAATGTAGTGTACCTAGGGGGTAATATGGGGTACCTAGGGAGGTAACCAAGGGGAATAATAATAGTTAAGTGGTTATGCATTGATATGTATGGAGGATATTTCTAGTAAATAAGGCCCATGTAGTAGTGTGAAAGCAATAAATGTGAGAAGGCTTACTGAAAAGTTATCCCTACTAGAAAGTTCATTGTCTAGAATGTTCCTATGAGGTAGATAGTACTATATAAAGAATTATAAGCAATGTAATGAAGTATTATCATGAAGAATATTGTGATTGTAGCAAAAATTTATTGTGGATTGTTTTCCTTCTTAAGGAATAATTCATGGTTTTACCATAATTCAAGGGTTTTCTCTACATTATTGTGTTCATTATTTTATTATCTATTATGTGGATCTTTTATTCATAAGTTAATATCTATCTTGTATTTTTATATTTATTGATCACACTACACCTTCCCATACTAGAGTCTCAATCAAAAAATAGATATCCATGCAACTAGAATATGAAGAGGAAGATGAGGGATGCACTAAAAAAACAAGATGTAAAACAAATAATGAGAGGAGGGAAGAGGCTACAAATAGGTAAAAAACATTAGGATCCCAAGCAACACTCTCAAGTTCCTTTGGTAGTGGAAACAAAACCCCTCAAATCATGCAATCAAGTTTCTCTCCTATAATTCGATGGGATTGGGCACTACAAGGAAGCAAGAAGTAATAGGAGACTTGATTCATTCAAAAATACCAAACATAATTATTCTCTAAGAAACCAAATTGGAAGTGTAATCACTTCAACAAATTAGCAATACAATGTAGAAGCACAGTGATAACTTGGGGAGTCTTGGTGGGAATTTGTACCCTATGGGATCTACTGATATTTAAGTTCCTACACCATCAAGACATGCAACAATGTTTGTATACCCTTTTTGTAAACAAGAAAATAGGACCACAAATTTATTTTTTCAACATACATGCACCAATGCATCATAGGGAGAAACAAGAATGTTGAATGTCCCTTTAAATTTTTTGGGATTCACTACATATCTACAACAGATTCTTGGTAGGTGACCTAAACTTAGTAGTTAAGTTCCTACACCATCAAGACATGCAACAATGTTTGTATACCCTTTTTGTAAACAAGAAAATAGGACCACAAATTTATTTTTTCAACATACATGCACCAATGCATCATAGGGAGAAACAAGAATGTTGAATGTCCCTTTAAATTTTTTGGGATTCACTACATATCTACAACAGATTCTTGGTAGGTGACCTAAACTTAGTAGTATCCCCTATTGAAAAGAGAGAAGTGATATTTTTTCATGACCCCTCACATGAATTTGTTGACGATCTTATGGTGGATTAGGATTTATTTGACCCCAAGCTAGAATAACAAAAGTAAACTTTGAGCAACAAAATTCTAGGGTCGGAGCACAATTTAGAAGGTTAGATTGATTCCTCATATAGATATCTTTCCTTATTGGAAATATGAAAATCCAATCCCATATCATTACATCAATAACTTATTATCATAAGTAGGTATCTCTCTACCTCCAAGTGGAAGAAGATCAGAGGCATCCCCCCTTCAAATTCAATACGCTATGACTACAACATTAGGAAGCCTAGGAGGTCATTCACCAAGCTTAGTCTATCCTAGTGCAAGGATCCACCTCCTTTGTATGGAGGTGGAATATCAAATAGAATAAGGGTTGGCTCAAGGAGTGGGGTAGGTAGTGTTTTGTCCCTTCGATGAAGGAGAGAGACAATATTCAAGAAAAATTTGGATATCTACAATCCTTCGTGGAAATACAAAAAATCGTAGAGGAAATGATAGTCAAGGAAAGGGACCTTATTGAAAAAATCCACAGATTTTGCATGAATGAGGAAGAGAAATGAAGGCTTAAATTCGATGGATACTAGTTAAAATATAGGGGAATTAATGTTATTTTTCCCATAAGCAAGTCAAGGATTCACATATTGAAAATATGTTCAAGATATTTCTATATGTGATGGATACACCTTAACTGAATTTTAAGACCCCCTCCAAGCAAAATGTGACCATTTCCAAGACTTATATATGGAAGTTCCAATGCCTCTAAACCCATGAACTTGGAGTAACATGATTCAATCCATCCCTCCTATCATCAATATTGAAGAGAATAATTAACAATCAACCCAATGAATCATTAAGGAGGAAATAGTTCAATCCATATGGGGTCTTCATCCATACACAACCTTGGGCTTGGATGGATTTTCAATTCATTTCTATATGGAATACTAGTAAATAGGGAAAATTGAACTATGTAAAATTATCAATGATTCCCAATGCATGGCCTGAATGGGGGGGATTAACTCCTCATTTTTGGCTCTTATCCACAAAGAAATAAATCCCACAACCTTCCCCATATTCCAGCCTATATCTCTGTGTAATGTTGCCTACAATATTCTCACAAAAACTATAGAAAAATAGCTTAGTTCTCTATTGTTGAATCTAATTTTGAATATTAGGGGGGTTTTCTCAAAGAATACAAATCATAAGCAACATCATTCTAGTGCAGGAGGAACTCCTCATTTTTGGCTCTTATCCACAAAGAAATAAATCCCACAACCTTCCCCATATTCCAGCCTATATCTCTGTGTAATGTTGCCTACAATATTCTCACAAAAACTATAGAAAAACAGCTTAGTTCTCTATTGTTGAATCTAATTTTGAATATTAGGGGGGTTTTCTCAAAGAATACAAATCATAAGCAACATCATTCTAGTGCAGGAGGCTATTCACTCAATTCGATCCACACAAGAAAAATGTATGGTAACTAAAATTGATATGGCTAATGCTTTTGAAATATTTTTAAGTAAATCCCTCTTTATTATTCACAAGTTTGGAATCTCCCTAAATTCATTTATTGGTTTAATATATGCATCAGTATCCTTGAATAGATATTGTAGTAAATGGTAGCTTGAATTCCTTCTAGCAAATCAAAAGGACTTCACTAGGGATGACTGTTGGATTACTAAGAGGGGGGATGAATCAGTAATAGAGCAATTTAATCATTTTTAACCATTTAATGCAAGTGTTATATCAATGTAGCATTATCATCCAATAATTGCGGAGTAAATAAACAATGAACAAATGAGCAATCATACACATACACAGTACACCAGTGTTTTTACGTGGAAACCCAAAGCGGGAGAAAACCACGGAATGTTTTTTCTTATATGTCTTGAAGAATTACATTCATTGGAATCACCAACTT
>CBVK0100300170.1:0-13231 GCA_900067695.1 Picea abies
GACACTTTCTTATTTTGTAATTCTTTTCTTTAATTATTTTCAGGGCCTACTTGTACTTCCTTCTTGAATTCACTTTGTCATCTTCAAAAATTCATTTCTCCTCAACCATGAGGATCTATGTGATGTGCCACATACCACTAGAAACAACAAGATGTATACTATCCATCCATGGGTGTTGTATCTGCATGTGCATTTTCCTTCATGCCCAAATACCTTCATCAATCTTGCGGTCCAAAACCCATGACTAGGGTTGACATCAATGACAACAACCAATCTTCCAACAGTAAGTCTGTTAAGCAAGTCACCAACATAACTGGTCCACCCACTCATATCCTATCCCCTTATCAATTTGATCATACGATGTTGGATTTCATCACCAACTAGTACGTTCATTGAGAGAAGACATTGTTTTCCTTGTTGGTTTTCTAGATTTCTTAGAGAATGTTGTTTGTTTACTTTATTTGTCCTTAAAATTGGTACTGTGGCCAATAAAGGTCTTCATAGATCATGTAGGATGCAAGGGTTTCCTATAGAAGGCTATGAACCCATACCTCCTAACTCACCTGAATACACTTACCGTGAAGAGGTTGAAAACCATTAAGATGCTGGGAGTGTTGCCACTCCTTTGCTAGAAAATCCTAAGATATATTTATTTACGGTTCAGAAAGGTTCCACCCTTCCTGTAAACCTGGATTTGGAAATTAATCATGATCCACTCCTTGTTCGAGTGGAATCCCTAGGTAACATTGTAGTAGAATATTACCCTATCCTGTCATCACGACCACATGATCAACTAGACATGGAACCAATACAACCAATTTTCCGCTCTACCCCTTTCCGCTCTACTGATATGGTATATCCACAAGAAAATCCTATTCATCCTATATGGAGAGCTCCATCCGGTCGAGATATTTATGAAAAAATTAATTTTGGACAACCACTCTTTGACCAAGGATGATTTTAGGGGCTAAATTTCGCTCATGGGCTAATTTTCCATGGTTTTTCCCAAAACAATATTCGCTATTCTAAAAATAATTCACCCAAATTCTATAGGATAATTTTTTTTTACCTTAAAATCACCAAAATTTTATACAAACTATATAAAATCATTAGAAATTTGAATATTTTACAAAAATATAGCCAAACATTTTCTAGTTGGCATATGAAGGATTAGTAAGATTTGCCAAGGTTTCTACATTTTAAAATAAATTTCCATCCTTAAAATCATCCTTGTCTTTGACCCTCCACATACATCTACCACCATCGGTGCAGATGAAGGACCATCAGTTCATCCTATTGATCATCCCTTCAATCAAACGATCAATCCTGCTACCACTTCTAGAAAAGTTAAAAGTGAAACATGAGTTGTGTTACCTAGTCATTTGCAAAGTACCCTGATGATTATGCCTACCATCCCTCTTCAAGAAACAACTTCATATACTCTACAAAACCCTATTGGGGAACCTTCACATCAAAGGATGAAAAACCCTACCATACAAGAAAACCCAACTATGAGACACATCCCTATTGGGGGGAAACCCCCGTTTAGTGGAAAAAACCCTACCAGGAGGAAACCGTCTTTCAATGCACAAATTCCAACTGGGGGGAAACTCCCTTTTACCAGTCAAATCCCAATTTCTACACAAACTATGGTAGGGGGGAAATTCCAACCTTCGTTTACTGGAAACCTGTCACAATCCTAGGGACCACCCTAGGGAGGAATTTTTCATCAGCCACATAAGGGAGGATCATCAAACCCCAACATGAAAGGAGGAATATCAAATCCCAATCCTTATGGATTACATTCTAGAAAACCCTTCCCAGGGGTCCCGAATCCCACTTGGGGTCCTCAAGGCCAACCATATTTTCCTCTCCAAAGGAAAATTCCTTATCCTCCTCAAGGTCAAGCTAGTTACCCTCCCTAAGGGAAAACTAGTTATTCACCTCAAAATGGTCAAGATAACTATCCTCCCCTAAGTTACACTATTTATCCTCCCCAGGGGAAAATGGTTTCCCCTTCTCCTTTTATGAATATACCTCAACAAATAAATCCTACTTTTGATAGTCAAAATCACAACATATGGGAGGACCTGTTGGATACAACTACCCATCACAACCAGTTTACGGTCCTACTAGTGTTCCTATGCCGCACTAATATCATTCTCAATCCAATCAACATTTACCATTCTTATCCACTTTAGATCTACCAAATCTTTCGATATTAACCAATGATCCCATATTACACTCCCCTTTTTGGCCAGTCATTCCTACCAAATTACCTTATGATATTCCAAAATTTGATGGAAAACCTGGTGAAGACCCTAATAATCACATTATGACTTTTCATCTATGGTGTTCATCAAATTCACTAATGGATGATTCTATCCATTTACATCTTTTCCAACATACACTTGCGGGTTCAACGACTAAATGGTACATTGAGTTACAATGTGGAACTTTTCAAGATTTTAATTCACTTGCTACGACTTTTCTCACCCACTTCCAATTTCCTATCCCCTACGAAACTGACACTAAACTTTTGACCTCCCTTCATCAGACTAACTCCGTACATATTTCTATCATATTCATGAATAGAGACGACAACAATGATTGATCAAAGTAACCATTCTAGACCAATTATTGATGGAATGGTTCAACAAATCTCTATTACCCCCTATTGCTCGATATGTATCCATGGGTGGTGTAGTTACAGAAGAGGAAGCCATTTCTCTTTCTCAGTGTTTGGATTTGGTTTACTCTCAATTCGGTACTTTTTATGAATTTATTCCAAACGCTCCACGTACATCAATCGATCCATAAAATCCATCCTCCACTGCTCATTCAGATGGAGTTATTAGTTCCGTCAAAACCTAGTCCAGTTCACAGTCGACTGACAAAGCCAATCATTCAATCACTACCCCAACTACCGGACAAACTCCACTCTCATCAAACTCCACTCCAAATAAATTATTTGAGGTGAATGAAGTCCAATGTACTTCTCCACAACAATCAGGGGGGGAAAAGAAAACTAAGAATAAAACCAAGAAAAACAATAATCAAACCGAAAATCCAAAAAAAAAGAACAACCACCTGCTACTGAAAACCAACCACAACGCAAACTAAAATTTCCATGTCTCATTTGTGTTGAAGATCACTACTCATGAGACTGTCCCCATCGAGATGAAGTTGCTAAATTTTTTAAAGGAAATTATCAACCTACTATATTGACACATCCTTTTCCACAACAATAGTCATCGGTTGCACAAAATACTGTACCTCCAATAGGAATTAATCCAAATCATCCTACTAATGAGGAAGCTTCATCAAGTGCACATATTTATATGTTCAATGGGGTATATTTGACCACTTGTACAATGATGTATGACACACCACCTAGTAAACCTAGTAAGGAAAATCTAACTACTGGAGATACATCGGATCCGCCATCCACTTCAGTTCCTCCTCCATATGAACCACTATATATTGAGAAACCAAATTTTGACTCTATCCTATGCCCACCCAAGAGAACAATCTGAAATTCGACCTTTAATTCTAATTCTCATGCTGCTCAAAACTACAACATTGTTGAAGATTTGACCCAAGCACCTTGCGCTATCTTGGCTCTCGAAGTTCTACAACACTTCCCTAGCCAACGTAGAACTATATTGGCATCCATAGGAGCTATAGATCCCAAGTCATCCAATAATATCACGTTCAACTTGGATAATTTCAAATCATGACTCTCTCACCAACTTGCTTTCAAATCGATGTCGTTGTCCATAATCAACATATTCATCACATGATCTTGGATGAGGGGACCTCCACATGTGTCATGTCCCTGGTTTGCTAGAAATGCCTTAAATTACCTATTCTTAATCAATATCCCACCATGTTAAGAACAATTGATGGAAGAGGTTTCCGACCTCATGGATTATTAAATCTTTAGCCGTTCAACCGGGGGGGGGGAATTTTTTTCTATAGATGTTGAAGTATCTGATGCTCCCCTTGATTATAACTTGTTGTTAGGGAGAAGTTGGTTCTATGCTATGAATTTCATTGCTTCATCAATTTTTTCGATGTGTACAATTCCCTCATCAAGGTAAAATTATGACCATCAATCAGTTAGACTACTGCACCCTTGATACTCACACTCAAACAACCAACAATATTCCATTTCTAGGGGACTCAAAAACTACTTATGAAAGTGTTGGGGTAGGTCTCCTGAAATATTCTTCTCTCATGGGTACTTTCCCTACACCTCTTCCTCCAACCATGCAACACATCACAATGGTTAATATGATTTCAACTATGGTACATCAATCCTATGAATCATTTGATCCATGGATCATATCTAGTCCCTTAGAGTTTGATACACTAGGTGACACTATGCCACTAAGTCCTGTAGAGGCCGAATACGATGTCATTCATTCTACCTCTCCTTCAATGGATGACCAACATCTGTTGGTGTCTACCTCATATTAACTACCATCCTGGTAAGATTCCCTATCCTCCACTTTAGATTATATCCTATATATTTTTCCATTAGATGAATATATTATGGAAATGCTTAGTATCAGAGAGACACCATGGGATGGAAACCATCATCGTTCATCCTTTCTTCCTAGTTTTGATGATATTGAGAACGACATTTCTTCTATATTTCCTATTGATATCATCAACTCTCCCCAATCTCTGATACTCACTCAGGATATTATCTCTGAGGGGAATTTGGGAAATATCTCTCATGAAATTACTATTGACATATCCATAAAATAAGGCATTGTGGAAAACATAAAACTAGATGCCAATTGTTCACCTGAAGAGGTTGAAATTTATACCGCCTTGTTTAAATAATTATGTGACATCTTCTCCTTGAGATACGAAGAAATTCTAGGGATCGATCCTTCAATCATTGTGCATGAAATCAAAACTTACCCAGGAGTCAAACTGGTGAGACAGAAAATTTGCTCGGTTCATCCCAAAAAAACTACGACAATCAAGGCATAAGTCGAAAAATTATTAAAATCTGGTTTTATTTATCTGGTCTCTCTGAACGAATGGGTTTCCAACATATTTTTGGTCACCAAGAAACAAGGGACAATTTGTTTTTGGGTCAATTATCGGGATCTTAATAAGGCTTGTCTAAAGGACAACTACCCTACATCCTTTATCGACCAAATTATCGATAATTGCACCAAAAGAGTCATTTTCTCATTTATGTATGGATTTTCTGGATATAACCAAATCGACATTTTTTAAGTTGATAAAAAACAAACAACCTTCATCTGCCCATGGGGGAATTTCGCCTATCAAAAACTACCTTTTGGCCTTAAAAATGCTAGAGCCACTTTTCAGTGGGCTATGTCGTATGTGTTCCATGACATCAAAGATATTGTTGAACCTTATAACGATGACTTACCCGCTCACTCAACTCTTCGACGATATCATATTGGTCATCTAAGGGCCATATTTCTTAGATGCAGATTTTACAACATATGTTTGAACCCACATAAATGCATTTTTTCCATTGAATCAGGGATACTCCTCGGCTTTGTAGTTTCCAAATATGGGATTAGGGTGGATCCCTTAAAATTCAAAGCCATTCTCGATTTACCCCCTCCCAACAACCTTACCCAACTGCAAAATTTGCAAGGGAAGGAAAACCTTCTCCGCTGTTTTATATGCAATTATGCCGAAATTACTAAAGGATTCATGAGATTGCTACAGAAATATGCCCCTTTTTTATGGGATGCAATTTCTCAATGCTCATTTGATGATCTCAAGCATGCTTTAACAAATACACCGCTTTTGCATCCACCCAACTATGAGAAAGACTACATTGTTTATTTGGTTTCCTTTGCTTCCATTATTTCTATGGTGTTAGTACAAGAGGATGATGACGACACCGAACATGTGATCTACTATTTAAGTAAGAGTCTATCAGGTCCCCAACTTCGATATTAACATGTCGAAAAGTTGGATTTGGTAGCAGTTATTTCCATCCAAATATTTCTCCACTATATTCTATTACGCACTACCATGGTCATTGAAGACTCAAACCCCATGTACCACATCTTGAATCGTCAAGTAGTTGGGGGAAAATATTTGAAATGGATTATCATTATCCAAGAATTCGATCTTGATTTTTCCAAATCCAAAGCTAAGAAATCATTTTTTTTTGCAGAATTAATTTTTGATCTTCCCCATACTGATGAGAATACTAATCCCAATGATTCCTTTCCTAATGAATCCCTACTCCTCATTAGTAAGTTTGATCCATAGTATGTACATATTCTTCTCTATCTCGAAACCCAACACTTTCAATCTGACATTTCATGTGATGAACGATGTCACATTAGACACCATTCAAAGCACTAACTTATCATCGGTGACACTTTGTACCATCGTGTCATTGATATTGTTTTACGACGTTGTTTCACCCATGAAGAGGCAGAACAAGTTTTAAATGATTGTCATCTTAGAGATTGTGGCGGTCATCTCTCTAGGATGGATACAACCCAAAAAATATTGTGTGCGAGGTATTTTTGGCCTCCCACATTCAAAGATTGCATTGAGGTAATTAACAAATGCCCACCCTGTCAGATATTTAAGAAGAAATCACGTACCCACCCCACTCCACTTCACCCCATTGTCGCCATCAACCCCTTTTCCAAATGGGGCATCAATTTCATGCAATGCAAGCCTACCTCAACTAGGGGGCATGGTTATATTATCATTTTTTTTTATTATTTTACTAAATGGGATGAGGCTATGCCTACATTCCTTAATGATGGCCGAAATGCAACACTTTTTGTGTTCAATCACATCATCCCTCGATTCAGTGTCCCACAAGCTATTGTAACTCATCATGGAGACCATTTCCAAAATCAAATGATGGTTGAATTGCACACCAAGTTAGGTTTTTTCCATGAAAATTCATCCCCTTACTATCCTCAAGAAAATAAACAAGTTGAAGACATCAAAAAATTCTTGAAAACCATGCTTCAATGCGTGGTGGGAATGAAAAAAACTCTTGGAATTTGTATCTCTTCTTCGCACTCTGGGCTTATCGAACTTCAGTTAAAACCACCACTGGATTTATACCCTTCCAGTTGGTATACATATTAAAATCAATATTACCGATCGAATGTGATACTCCCTCCTTGAAACTCATAGTGGAAATCCTACCCCATAATTCTATTGAATAGGAACGGTTTTTATATCTAACCAAGATGGATGAAACTCGTTGCAATCATGCTCTCATCAACGAGACATATCAAATTTTTTAAGACTCAATATGATAATTTTGTCCAACGTCGTGCTTTCGTAGAAGGAGATCTGATCCTGGTCTATAATCAATATCATGAAAAACTTGGGGCAAGAAAGTTAGAACCCATGTGGCACAAACCATACATCATAAAACGTGTGTTAGAGAGAGGTGCCTATGAGTTAGTGGATTACGATGGATTATCTCTTGGTGAGCCCTGAAATGGGATTTACTAAAGAAGTACTATGCATAGAATATCTCGCATGTGTGCTTTGTACATTATTGTACTATATGATTTTGATATGGTGTGTCTTTACTTTTGCGTGCATGATATTTTCTCCAGTTGCTTATACTTTTCTTTGTAATTGAATGTGTTTTCTTATACATCATCCTTTCCCATCTATTTTGGGTTTGCATATGGCGCTAGTCAACATACCCAAAATATCACTTCTGTAGCTTGGGTCATTTACCACTCTGGCGAGTTAGTGAGTTCAGGAGGAATTTGCCTCGGATTTGTGACCAACAACATTGCAGAATACCATATTGTCATTGGAATTTTAACCGAATCTTATTCACTAGGTATATCTCAATTTATTATCAACCTTAATTCTCAACTCGTGGTTTATCAACTAAACCATGAATACATTGTTTGTAATCCAGTTTTTCTACGTCTCAATCTAAGGGTTCGTCGTCTCGAAAGATATTTTGAATTTCTAGGATATAGAAATATATCAAGAGAACTTAATATGATTACAGATTCATTATCAAATTATATGTTATGGTACATTGTGCATAGAAAAACATTTGGGACATAAAGCATATAAATAAAAAACATCACATTAAAAAAAAATACAATATAAGTAGCTACCTCAAAACTTGTTTATATATAAGCTTGATAGCAATTTTTTTGTCAAAATACATCATCCAAAAATTACATAGCAAGGAAAAACATGGGCCTTTATTGTTAATGTTTAATCCATTATTATAGTTCTTTGCATTTCAATAGATAACAATAGCATAAGATAGAATCACTGAGAAATACAAAATCACAAGAGACACATCATTTATCCCGGGAAACCCTCATGGGGCAGAAAACCCAGCAAAACTTCCTTAATATAGATAGCCAATACAATGCCAAGAGATAACTCAAACAAGTACAAAAAGTCCTCTCCCAAAGATGCACCTCTCTCTCTCTCTCTTCTCCAACTGCAGCTCCGAAACTTGTCTCTCAATGAACAAGTGAGTGTGTATCTAAGTGAGGCACTAGCCTCCTTATTTATACAAGTCTGGCACATGTGGAAGTGTCTTTTCACTGGCAGGGATGACTTCTTCTTCTGGGTGGTTATACCCACCTTTATTGTATTTCAGGGCTTTTTTAATATATTCTGGGGCTGACTTCTGTTTCTGCCTATTACAATTACATTATGACCAATCCAAAAAAGGGGATTTGGTCCTTTACAGTAACTGACATGATGAATCCACAATGGGGATTGATCCAATGAAGAATATATCAAATAATAATTAGAATACACTTTGCAGTTACATTATTTCAACACTCCCCCTTAACAAGAAGGGTATTCTTCAACAACATTAGATGAGAGAGAGGCCTTTATCATCAACAACGTCAGGATGACAACATCATCAATATCATCTTGGAACACTGACTGGCGTATCTATAAATCATCAGCATCATCATCATTCTCAAAGGAATGCAATCATCATCTGCATCAATATGAATTAGTATAAAACTAATACATCATCATCATCACAGCATGAGGCTGGCTCATCATAATACATGACTGGCTTTACGTCACAGCTGTTAAGATGGAATGTCAGTACTCATCTTGCTTTATGTCACAACAATCAAGCTGGAAGAAAGATACTAGATTGGCCTTACGTCACAACTTCTCAAGTTGGAAGCACAATACTAGTCTCATCTCAACATCTTGCTTTATGTCACAACACTTAAGCTGGAAGCAAGATACTAGACTTGCTTTATGTCACAGCTATCAAGTTGGAAGCACAGTACTAGTCTCATCTCATCATCTTGCTTTACGTCACTACACTCAAGCTGGAAGTAAGATACTAGACTGGCTTTACGTCACAACTATCAAGCTGGAAGCACAATACTAGTCTCATCTCATTGTCTTTCTTTACGTCACAACACTCAATATGGAAGCAAGATACTAGACTGGCTTTACGTCACAACTATCAAGATAGAAGAAAAATACTAGTCTCATCACAAAGTCTTACTTTACGTCACAAAACTCAAGCTGGAAGCAAGATACTAGACTGGATTTATGTCACAACTATCAAGTTGGAAGCACAATACTAGTCTCATCACAATAGCTACCCCTCCTTTCAAGGAAGGTCATTTCAGACTATACCAAGCTTATCTTGAAAGTGCTCAAACTTTACACGAGATAGAGGCTTGGTCAACACATCAACAACCTATTCATCTGTGCTAACATACTGGAGCTTTAAGGCTGCTCTCTGCACCACGTCACAGATGTAATGATAACGAATCTCTATGTGCTTCGAACTATCGTGGAATAGAAGATTCTCTGTCATATTTATTCAACTCTGGTTGTCACATAGTATCGTGGTTGCTTCCATCTCTAGGTCAAACAGGCCAGTCAGCAACTTTCGAAGCCATATAGCTTCACAACTGGAAGAACATGCAACAATGTATTCTGATTCCACTGTGCTGAGAGAAATGATGGATTGCTTCCTATTCTACCACGAGATCATGGCTGATCCCAAACTGAAACAACATCCTGAAGTTATTTTCCTGTCAGAAAAACTTCCTTCCCAATCTGAATCAGTGTACCCACTCAATGTGAAATCATGATCTCCATCATAATTGAGACCACAATCTAATGTACCCTTAAGGTACCTCATCACATGTTTTGTAGCCACAAGGTGAACATGTCTAGCTTCTACTAGAAACTAACTCAAGGTGTTCACGAAAAAACAAATATTTGGTTTGGTGTTCATCAGGTACATCAGCGATCCAATAATCTGTCTATACAGTGTGGCATCAATCAATTCTAACGAAGTATCGACCAATAGCTTCATCTTCATTTCCATGGGTGTATTCATGGGTTTGCACTCTAACATGTTGAATCTCTTCAAGATTTCAATTGTATACTTCCCTTGGTTAAGGAATATCCTCTCTGGACTCTACCATACCTCAAGACCTAAGAAATAATGCATTAGGCTAAGGTCTTTCATCTCAAATTCTGAAGTGAGTCTCTTCTTACATTCAGTGATGAGATTTTCTTCTCCAGTTAAGAATAATTCATCCACATACAATAATAGTATTACTGGCTCATCGTTCATAACCTTGAAGTAGAGGTTAGAATCTTCTTTACTCTTGGTAAAGCCCAAGTTCATTAGAAAGTTGTCTATCTAGCCATACCAAGCTCTAGGAGCTTGCCTCAATCCATACAAGTATTTTTTCAACTTCCAGACATGAGACTTCCTGTCTTCAACTTCAAATCCTTGAGGTTTCTCTATATACACTTCCTCTTCGATAACACCATTTAGGAAAGCTGTCTTTACGTCCATCTGGTTGTCTTTACGTCCATCTGGTGTAACTTCCACTTCATCTTAGCTGCAAGGGCTATGATGGTTCTAATCGAAGTGTATCTGGTTACAAGATAGAATGTCTCTTCATAGTCAATGCCTTCTTTTTGAGAAAATCCACGATCTACAAATATTGCTTTATACTTCTCAATACTTCCATCATCAGCATGTTTTATTTTTAAGAGCCATCTGGACGATACCACATCCTTGCTATTTGGTCTGGAAACTATTTCCCATACATCATTCTTTATTATGGTTTGGTATTATTTTGTCATGGCATCTACCCATTCTTTCTTCTAAATGGATTCTTCAAAGTAGGTAGGCTCCTTTTCTAGGAGATCACACATCAAAGCCATATAACTGGAGAATGGCTTAGGTCTCTCCACATGTCTCTTGGTTCCTTCGGGAAAACCATATTTCTCTCCATATTGAATAAGATCTCTAGCCCAAGCTGGCTTTCTTTTATGGGAGGTTTTCATCTGAAGAGGTTCTTGAAACTCTGCTACGTCATGATCTTCTAAAATTTCCTCATTAGGGGAATTTACAACTTCCCTCACTAGTTCAGCAGCTCTGGGAACCTCCCTCACTGATTCTGCAACTCTGGGGATTATGGGTTCCTCTTCATATACCTCTTCAAGCTGGCATTTTCTCGATTTCTTGAGTGCTGCATCTTCATCAAAGGTCACATCCCTCCTAATCTCAATGTGGAGGTGACCTGGTATATATATCCTGAAGTCCTTAGAGACCTCACAGTATCCCACAAATATTCCCTTCTTTCCTAAGGTTTCCAACTTGTTTCTTTTCTCTTTCAGTATATGTATAAATATTGGGCAACCAAATATTTTGAGATGGCTTACCTCTGGCTTATTTCCAGTGAGCATCTCTTCTAGGGTCTTGAACCCAAGTGCACTATGGGACAATTAGTTTTGCACATATACAACTGTCATTGCTACTTCTGCCCATAAGCACATAGGAAGATCTTGATCGTGGATCATGGTCTTCATGACTTCCATTATCGTTCTATTCTTTCTTTGAGCCACACCGTTTTTTTGATGATTATAGGGAGTAGTGAGTTCCCTCTTGATCCCAACATCTTTACAGAAGTTCACAAACTCTTTTGAGATGTAGTCTCCTCCATTATCTGACCTGAGTATCTTGATATTTCTTTAGAAAGATTCTCTATCAAGGCTTTGAATTCCTTGAATTTGTTGAACACTTCATCTTTAGATTTCAAGAGATACAACTAGGTATTATGAGAATAATCATCAATAAATGATACATAATATACATACCCACTAATGGAGGATGATGGAATTGGGCCACACACATCTGAATGAATGAGTTCTAGGACTCCTTGGTATAGTAGCACCTTGTAGTTAATGTGAGCTAGTCTTCTATGCCAAAGTTCACATGGATTCCTAATGGCATGGGTCATGGCAGCTTCTGAGTGACCTTTTAGCTTATACAAGCCACCTTCTTCTTTTCCAATGATGATTGCTTCTCTTAAGGTTTCTCCTTTAGCCCACATAAGAACTTCTCCATCTATAAAGGAAACTTTGAAGCCTTTCTTCTCTAAAGCTGATATGGAGAGTAGGTTCTTTGTCAAACCTGGTACATATAGTACATCCTTCATCTTCATTGCATTTCCTGAATTAAGCTTGTAGTTTGATTCTCCCACTCCCTTGATGGGATATTGATAATCATCTCCAAGTGTCACTTTTTGAGAAAAAATCTTTTCTAAAATGTAAGAGAGAATATCTCTTTGTCTTGTCATGTGCTTGGAGGCACCACTATCAATGAGCCAAGTGTCCTCTCCAGGTGTTACCGATCCTAAGAGGGACGAGATTAAGACATGTTCTTTAATTTGTTCTCTTAAAATCTTTGCAGGTGGCTCTTCATCTTCAATTGCATGGGCATGGTGCCTCTTTTGTTTCCTCTTGTATTCTTCTCGTCTAGATGGAAAAAATTTCGTAATGTGTCCCATCTTGTCACAATGGTAGAATTGTACAGATGAGTAATCTCTTTCCTTTCGTTGTCCTTTCTTATAGAATCTCCTTGGATGAGATTCTTTATGAATGAATTTGTTTTGGAGTTGAGACTCTTTGTAAGTCTCTTTCTAGAAGTAAGACTTATTTCTTCCCCCTTTAGTGTGAGTAGCTAGGGCTTGATATTCATCTCTTGCTAGTAAAGCCTCTCGGTTAGCTACTCTTGTTTCTTCTTGGATGCATTCTTCCCATAGACTATCAAAATTAAGTTTCTCTATTCTGGCACAAATCGTTTGGATGAATTCATCCCAAGGTCTTGTGAGACCGTTTAGCGCTGTCATTATAAGTTTGTATTCGTTTATAGTATCTCCAATTGCTTCTAGTTGTTCTT
>CBVK0100300171.1:0-13231 GCA_900067695.1 Picea abies
CCCATGCAACCAAAAAATTATTTTGAGTCTGAGAGGGTGAGACTCCCTTGGGGGTTGTTGATTTCATAATCGGTTTTCCCTACCTCAAGAGTAGTAGCTTCTTCCCCATCTTGGTATCTTTCCAAAATTGCAGCAAGGCCTTCTCCTAAATTCCCCCCTATTGGTTCTTGTGTAAGAGTAGGGTCCTCTTCTTGGTAGTCTTGCAAGATTGCAACAAGGAATTCTCCTAAAGTTCCCCCTGTTGGTTCTAATGTAACAATAGGGTCATTTTATTGTGCTTCCATTTTTTGTTTATCTTGTGATTCCCCTGGTAGTTCTAGTGTATTAGCATAGTGACTTTCCTGTGTTGGTTCTTGTGTGACAATAGGTTGATTTTACTATGTTGGTTCTTGTGTAGTAGCAATTTGATTGATCTCTGCTAGTTCTTGTGTGGCAGTAGGGTGATTGAAATATTCTATTTCTTGTGTGGAAGTAGGGTAATTTGCCTCTGTGACAGTAGGATGAGTTTCCTTCATTGGCTCATCAAGGTGATTGGCCTCTACTCACTCAGCAGGGTAGCTGGCCTCTGTTGGTTCAGCAGGGTTAGTGTAATTTATTATTTCAATAGGGTGGCTAGCCTCTGCTTCTTCAGTAGGGTAGGTGGCCTTTATTGGTTCAGCAGGGTTAGTGTAATTTATTATTTCAATAGTGTGGCTGGCCTCTGCTTCTTCAGTAGGGTGAGTGTCCTATGTTGGTTCAACAGGGTGGTTGGCCTCTACTAATTCATTGGGGTGAGTTTCCTCTATTGGTTCTATAGCATTGGATCATGTTGCCTGGGAAAAGTAGTCTAGCATATCCAAATTCCTTTCCTTTCTAATCTCATATCCTAATAACTTGAGATAGGTATGAAGATTCTTGTTCTTCTTCCCAAGCATCCACTTCTTCCTTAAAAGTCATGAATACAAAAGCACAAGAAAAGGGGTATTTATTGTTTCAGCTTTCCTCATTTTGGCCAATTTTGGGGTAGCATTGGCCTTATTTTCTTCTAGAGTTGCAACTTCTTTTCCATCTGTGTAGACCTTTAGAATTGCAACAAGGCCCTCTCTTAGGGTTTTACTTGTTGTTTCTTGTGTAACAGCAAGATTTTATGCCCTTATCTATTCATCGGGTGCAGGATTGACAATGCCTTGACCATCCCCCATCATGTCTTTTGCTACAACTATTTCTTCATCCTAGTCCTCCCATGTTGGTTCTTGTGTAACAACAGGGGTTTTCCTTTTTTGGGTGGAAGCACTTTATCTTTCCCTCTTCTTCTTTCGATTCATTATATATGTTGGCCTCTTGCTTTTCCTTGACAACATTTTGGTCACGGGTTTTCTCCCTATTGTCTCTATGTCTCTCTCATGGTTGCCTTCATCTTGCTAAGAAGTTCCAGCAAAACCCTCGGGGGTTTCTTTTTCAACTGTTGGAGTTCTAGGAGTTGCAACGTTTTCATCCTCCAAAGCTGTAGGAGCTATGACTTTCAGAGTTGTAGCAGTGATCACCTATATATTTGCATCAACCTCATCCTATGGAGTTGTATCGACATTGTCTTATGGTGGATTTGCAACAACTACGACTCTTCTAGACAAGGTTACAATGGCAGTTGGTACTCTCACCACCTTGCTCCATGTCATGCCCTCCTTATGTTGTGCATGATCGACCAAAAGTTTTATGAGCTCATGGTGTGAGAGGTCTTCCCTAGGAAAAACATATTTGTGTGCATGTGTGGCCATGGCCTGCAACATACTCCAAAGGAAAAATGACATGTTAACCAACCTTCCATGTTGTAGGTGTTCCAGTAAATGGATATGTTATAGGTATATGTCCCTGTAGCATCCATCACAGGTGATGTATCATTGTATTACAATGAAAACGTCCTACCATGGGCTCAGTAATGATGTTCCATTGAATCCCAACACTCTCTTGACTAGATATTTTCCTGGTTCGAGGAATTTATCAAGGATTTTTGGCTTCATCCTTCATCAAAAATACCATCATTAGCTTGTCTAAGGAAGATCGGTCACCTCTGATATCACCTCCTCTGTCACCTGCACCACTGTTCTAGCTACTTTGGTCCTAATTTCTCTGAAATGTATGGAAAATTCGAGTGCCACATTGTCGTCATATCCTCTTATCTTGTTTAAGTATTCCATCCAGGCTCCCTGCTGGTAAATTTATTTGATATTCTCATATGCCTCCAACAAGAGCATATTTGTAGGTTCTCTGAGCCCCCCATTCTTCCTTCTCATATCTCAAGGAAATTGTGGCTGCAACACAAAATGAATAGTCTGGAAGGTGGAATTTTTGAAGTATGTATAGGAATAATGGTGGGATGGGGTAATTATGTCATAGGTTTGGAGATTATGAGTGTGTGATGGTAATTTAGTGATGTAATTAGGCTGTAATTATGGCAATCAATTCCTACTGATTACACAGTTTTGGAGATGTACCTTCTAAATTACCATGTGTGGTCATGATGGCTCATACCTTTGTCGTGCTAGTGTATCGGCCTTACAGGATAGCTAGGATCCTCATTGGCATCAATATTTGCAACGGTAGTTAGAGTGGAAACAACACTGCATCTAAGTTGCAACAACATCCTGAGTAGCAGCAATGCAAAAATGTTCAGAGTTGTAGCGACTTGAAGGGTTGTAGCCATGTTCAAAGTTTCATCCATGTGCAGAGTTGCAACAATTTTTTAGAGTTGCAACAATTTGATGAGTTGTAGCAACGGTGTGCAAAGTTGCAACGATGTTTTGAAGTTGCAGCAATGTGTCGAGTTACAACAATGGTGCGCAGGAGCAATGTGTCGAGTTACAACAATGGTGCGCAGATTTGCAATAATGTTATGGAGTTGTAGCAGTGATCCTCTAGAGTAGCAACAATTTGTTTTCCAAGACTACAGCTTGATATGGTGTCTTAGTAGGAATCATCTTCACCCAAATTGGTTTTTTGTACCTTAGTAGTGAAGTTGTAGCGTCAATATTCATAGTTGCAAAAAAAGGAGTTGCAGCAACAAGAGTCACAACAACAATATTCTAGAGTTACATCACTAGGGTTGAAAAATGGAGTTGCAGCATTCTTCGACTCCCCTACATGTCCTAAAAAAGACTTTATTAGTGAAAACTTGTGATCAAAAGGATCCTAACATAATCATCATGAAACTGCGAAGTGCCCTTTTTTTTAAGTATGCCATGTGTCAGCGTAGGATGATTTTCACAAAACATTCCCCGAGTTATGCCCCTAAGGGTTTTCATACATGTTCTTTTTACAAGAATGAATCATTCAGTAGGGGTTCCCCCTTGTTGAAAATATCATGATCATTGGCATGCCATCCACCAATGATCCTCTTCATAAAGGATTCTTTGGATAGGGGTCTATGATATAATTGAAGCCTTTGTCCATTTTCCCTCAGAGGATTTATCTCATCATCAATGGTGTGAATTTTGATGGCTCCATTGTCATATACAGAATAGGTATTGAAATGGCATGTTGAGAGAATAATTATACCTTGACCAAAGATGCATCATTGTGGATGAAAAGAGTATCAAGATGGAATGGAAATAAAGAAAAGGGTGTACAAAAAGTAATGGACAGGTGCTAAAAATATGTTGATTTGAGCACTTGTCATCTCCTCCTAGCCGATATTGTTGCATGTCCCCATGCAACCAAACAATTATTTTGAGTCTGAGAAGGTGAGACTCCCTTGGAGGTTGTTGATTTCATCATTGGTTTTCCCTACCTCAGGAGTAGTAGCTTCTTTCTCATATTGGTAGCCATCCAAAATTGTAGCAATGCTTCTCCTAAAGTCCCCTCTTCTAGTTCTTGTGTAACAAGGGTCCTTATCTTCTAAAGTCCCCTCTTCTAGTTCTTGTGTAACAAGGGTCCTTATCTTCTTGGTAGTATTACAGGATTATAACAAGGCCTTCTCCTAAAGTTCCCCCTGTTGGTTCTTGTGTAACGTTATGGTCCTTATATTTTGCTTCCATTGTTTCTTTATCATGTGCTTCCCCTATTAAGTCTGGTGTACCATCATAGTGACTTTCTCATGTTGGTTCTTGTGTGACAATAGGGTCACTTTCCTTTGCTAGTTCTTGTGTGGTAGCAGGGTTATTGGTCTATGTTGGTTCTTGTGTGGTAGCACGGTGATTGGCCTTTGTTGGTTCTTGTGTGGTAGTAGGGAAATTATCCTCTATGATATTAGGATGGGTTTCCTTTGTTGGCTTAGTAGGGTGAATGGCCTCTACTAGATCATCAAGGAGAGTTCCCTCTACTGGTTCAATAAGATGACTGGCCTCTGTGAAAATAGGGTGGTTTTCCTCTGTTGGTTCAGTAGGGTGGTTGGAATTTGTTGGTTCAGTAGGGTGAGTTTCCTCCATTAGTCTAGCAGGGTGGTTGGCTTCTGTTGGGTCAGTAGGGTGAGTGTCCTTTGTTGATATGAAGCAATGGATCTTGCTTCCTGGGAAAGGTATTTTATCCTATCCAAATTCCTTTCCTTTCTAAGCTCACCTCATAATAACTTGAGAGAGGTTTGAGGGTTCATGTTCTTCTTCTCAAGAATCCGTTGCTTCTGTAAAAGCGATGAATACAAAGGCGCAAGCAAAGGGGTACTCATTGTTTTATCTTTCCTGATTTTGGCCATTTATGGGGCATCAATGGGCTTGTTTTCTTGTGGATTTGCAACTTATTTTTCATCTTCGTATACCTCCAAAATTGCAACAAGGCCCTCTCCTATGGTTTTCCTTACTATTTCTTGTGTAACATCAAGGTTTTCTACCCTTATCTCTTCATCAGATGAAGGAACAACATATTTTTGACCATCCCCCTTCGTATCTTGTGATTCAACTGTTTCTTCATCTTGTTCCTTCCCTATTGGTTCTTGTGTAATAGTAGGGGTTTTCCTTTTCTGAGTTGCAACATTGTATCTTTCCCTCTTCTTCTTTTGGGTTATCACATATTCTAGCCTCTTCCTTGTCCTCAATAGTATTTTGGTCACTGGTTTTCTCCTTGTTACTTCTATGTCACTCTCATGGATTCCTTCATCTCACTAAGGAGTTCCAAAAAAACCCTTGGGGGTTTCTTTTTCAACGATTGTAGTTCCAAGAGTTGTAGCATTTTCATCCTCTAGACCTGCAACATTGACGACCTCTATAGTTGCAGCAACCTCAACCTTTGAATTTGCAACTTCGTTGTCTCATGGTGGAGTTGCAACAACAACGTCTCTTATAAGTAGGGTTACAATGATGACTAGTGGTATTGCCACCTCGCTCCATGTCCTACCCTCCCTATGTAGTGCATGCTTAACCAAAATTTTTATGAGCCCGTAGTGTGATAGGGATTCCCTAGGGTGGAGATATTTTTTTTCATGTGTGTCCATGGTCTACAACGTCCTCTAGAGGAAAAAATACATGTTGATTAGTTTTCCATGTTGCAGGTGGTCCAATAAAAGGATATGTTGTAGGAATACGACCCTATAGTGTCCCTAAAAGGTGATGTATCACTGCATTACGATGGAAACGTCCTTCCATGGGCTCGGTAATGATGTTTTGTCAAATATCGACCCTTTCTTAAGAAAAGATTCTCCTAGTTTGAGGAACTACTCAAGGATTTGAGGCTTCGGCCTTCATCAAAAATACCATTGTTCGCCTATTTGAGGAAGCTCGATCACCTATGATATCACCTCCTCTGTCACCTGCACCATTTTTCCAGCTAATTCAGTCCTAATTTCTCTTAAATTTATGGAAAATTCGACTGCCACATTTTCGTCATACCCTCGTGGCCTGTTTACGTATTCCATCCAGCCTCCTTGCTAGAAAAGTTCTTTGATATTCTCATATGCCTCTAGTAGGAGTGTCTATCTAGGTTCTATATGGTTCAGTGATCCCCCCATTCTTCCTACTCATAGCTCAAGAAAACTATGGTTGCAACACAAAATGAACAGTGTGGAGGGTGGTGATTTTGAAGTATGGATGGAAATGCTGGCGGAATGGGGTAATTATGTCATAGGTTGGGATATTATGAATGTGTGATAGGATTTTAATGATGTAATTAGGCCATAATTATGCCAATCAATTCCTACTCATTACATAGTTTAGGATATGTACCTTCTGACTTATCATGTATGGTCATGATGGATCGTACCTTCATTGTGCTAGTGTATTGGCCTTACTAGACATCTAGGATCCTCGTTGGCATCGAGAGTTAAAACAATGGTTAGAGTTGTAGAAGTGATGCTTATTTGTTGAAACAGTGCCCCGAGTTGCAACAATGCATCAATATTTATAGTTGCAATGATGTATAGGGTTGCAACAATGTTTGAATTTTCATCCATGTGCAGAGTTGTGGAAATGTGCAAAGTTGTAGCAATATTTTGAAGTTGCATCAATGTGTAGAGTTGCAACAATGGTGTGTGGAATTGCAACAATGTTTCAGAGTTGCAACAATGTGTAGAGTTGCAACAATGATGCTATGGAGTAGCAACAACATGTTGACCAATACTATGGATCGATATGGTGTCTCAGTAGGAATTTTCTTCACCCAAATTAGTTGTTGGTGACTTAGCAGTGAAGTTGCAATGTCGATATTAAGAGTTGCAGTAATAAGAGTTTCAACAACCAGAGTTGCAACAACATGAGTCACAACAAAAACATTCTAGAGTTTCAACACTAGGGATGAAAAATGGAGTTGCAACACTCTTATCCCCTGCATGTCCTGAAAAATACCTTATTAGTAAAAACTTATTATCAAAAGGATCCTAACATAACCATCATGAAACCATGAAGTGCCCTTCCTTTTCTTTTTTCTTTTTTTAAGCATGCCATGCACCAACATAGGCTGATTTTCACAAAACATTCCCCCAGGTATGCCCCTAAGGTTTTTCATACATGGGATTTTATTATCATCCTTTTTTTTTGGATAGGAATGAAACATTCACCAAGGGTTCCCCCCTTTTTAACAATCTCCAGATCATTGTCGGGCCATCAACTAGTGATCCTCTTCAAAAAGGATTCTTTGGATTGGGGACTATGATATAGTCAAAGCCTATGTCCATTTTCCATCAGAAGGGTTATCTCATCATCAATGGTGTGAATTTTGATGGCTCCATTGTCATATACAATATCAATCTCATAAGGCCTGAGCCATCGAGTGTGGAACTTCCCTCTGAAATATTTGAACTTGGAGTCAAATAACAAGGCCCAATCTCCAACTTTGAATTTCTTGCTTTTGATGAACTTGTCATGCCATTGAGCTCTTTGATGTTGTATTATTTTTGTGTGGTGCAAGGTACCATGGAGAAGTTCATCTAATTCGTTGATCTAGAGGAGTCTCTACCTCTAATATTCAGTTAAGTCCATTCCAATTTGCACAATTGTTTTAAGAGTCTGGATCATTGTTTCAATTGAAAATAGTACTCTCTTTCCATACACCAATTCATATAGGGTGCATCTATTAGTAGTCCTCCATGTTGTCTGATAGGCCCATAGATCTTCAAGTTGTCTTTCAACCTAGTCCTTGAGGTGTAGTCTAACAGTATTGGTGATGATGGCCTCAATAACTTTGTTTGTCCCTTCTACCTATACATTGTCCTATGGGTGATATGGTGTGGTAACCCTGTTTTTTATCTTATATATATCCATCAAGTCTTTAATGAGTCTTGAACTTAATTGATTTCCTCCATTACTAACTATTTCCCGAGGTATCTCGAATATGGTTAAGATTTCTTCATGAAGGAATCACACTAATGCTTGTTCTATTGCGATCGAGAGTGCCTTGACTTCCATCCATTTTGTGACATAATATATGCACACTGGGATGTAGGAGTTATGGTGGGAAGGAGGATTGATCGATCCTACAAATTCCAAGGCCCATTTATCAAAGGGTTCCAATACCAATTGTGGATGCAATGGCATCTCGTTTGATAGGACTGGTATTCCCATGCCTTGGAAACTATCACACCTTTTTACATATTCTGTGGCATCCTTGAATATAGCGGGAAAATAATACCCTTGATGAAGTACCTTGTAACTAGTCCACTTGTCTACAAAGTGGCCTCCACATGGACCATCATGGAAATATTTCAAGATCCCACAGATCTTTTCTTCTCGCACTCATCTCCTGATGATGAGATATAATCCTGTGTAGAAGAGACAATCGTCGATCCATGAGAATATCCAACTTTGTTTGATGATATTTTGTTTCTCCGTTGGAGATAAATGGTGTGGGAGTCTAACTACATACAAGTAATTAGTGATATCTATGAACCAAGGAGATTTAGAATAAACCACAAATAGGTGCTCATCAGGGAAAGAATCATTTACATGAGGCTCATTTTCATTAGATGTAAGTCTTGAAAGAAAATCTACCACTACATTATCCTTCCCTGGCTTATTCAAGATGGTTATATCATATTCCTATAATAACAATAACCACCTAGTTGCCCTTCCATTAGTGATAGGTTTGTTCATTAAATATTTTATGGTAGCATGGTTAGTGTGTAATATTATTGAATATCCTATGATGTAATGTCGAAACTTATTGATTGCATGTATTAACGCAAGAAACTCTTTCTCTGTGACTATATAATTTAGTTCTGCAGGTAAGATATTTTTGTTGGCGTAGTAGATTGCATATGGATCATTTCCTTCTAGTTTTCCTAGAACAAATCCAATGGTGGTGTCTGATGCATCTATAGAGATATGAAACAGGATGATCCTAATAAAATTTGTAGCTCTTTTTTGTGAACACGGAGTTGGGAAGTTTAATATTACCTTGATTTTTTTTAAATTCACCTAGATGCCTTTAGCTAAGATGTGGTGCCCCAATATGATTCCATTAGTTGACATCATTGCACATTTCTTATTATTGAGAGAACGGTTTGATTCTTTACACCTTATTAGTGTTTTCTCTAAATTTTCCAATGCCTCAATAAATTCATTGTCATATGTCATGAAGTCATCCATATATATTTCCACGCAATCGTGAATTAAATCAGAGAATATACCAATTACAACTCTTTAAAAGGTGGTAGGAGAATTACATAACCCGAATGGAAAAACACGATAGAAAAGTGTTCCCCATGGACAAGTAAACATTGTTTTTTCTTGATCCTCGGGGATGATATGGATTTGGTTATACCCATTGAATCCATCGAGCAAAGAAAGGTATTTCTTCCCTGTTAACGTATCCAGGACGTGGTCAATGAATGGAAGTGGGAAATGGTCCTTGTGTGTTTCTTTATTGAGTTCTCAATAGTCCACACAAATCCTCCATTTTCCATTCTTATTTGGTACAATGATGAGAGGGGAGACCCATTGGCTATCAGAAATTGGATAGATAAAGTTGGCTATGAGCATTTTTTGTAGCTCTTCCTTAACTATGTTCTTTAGTGTTTGATTCATCCGATGTTGGAGCTGGTGGATGGGTCTCGATCCTTCTTGAATTTATACATGGTGTGTGGATAGGTTAGGATGGATTCCCTTCATGTTAGTAGTCACAGGAGAAGGCATCATTGTGATTTTGTAGAACTTTAACCAGTTGCTCACTTTTTAGTCTAGTCAATCCCTAATTGATGTTCAAGGTTTTCCAAAACTGATTTATATGGTTTATGTGGTGGACACTTGGTATTTTTTGGCTAAGGACTCTTGTTCTAAAGGTGAGATTCTTATTGAGGCAAGAGATTCTTGTGTTTCTGAGTGCACAACATGCTCAAGAACATGTGAGTTGACTGATGAAGAAGAACATGCTATGAAATCATTGATTTCATCATCCTATGTTTTCTCTCTGATGGATAAGTAATGATCTATAGACAAGATGTATGAGCATATCCTTCTTCATCATTGTCTTCTCTTTCGTCTCAGAGTGGTGTTTCAAAATCTAAGTTGGTTTTAGAAGGAGGATATAGGGTTAATTTTTTTTCAGAGGTCTCGTAGTATATGGTCATGTTTACTGACCTACAACTGATGTAAGAATCAGTAGTGGCCATCCAAGGCCCTCCCGGGATTAAAGGATACCCCCTAGAGAGGTTTTGGGTTGTAGGATCATAAAGTCGATGGGATATTCCCATGAATCTACGGAGGTCACTACGTCTTCTAGGATTCCCTCTGGTTTGATAGTTGATATGTCAGCAAGTTGAAGTATAGTTAGGATTTCCCTAAGGTCGGTGATTCTTAAGGCTTCCATGGTCTCACGCGTCATAACACTAATGGAAAAACCGAGGTCGATTAATGTGTTTCTAATTAGTGTATTATTAATCTGCACATTAACTATCGAGCTACCAAGGTCAAAGTATGTGGTCCCGAGAACTACCTCCATCATTAAGTCTGACAGTTTACTCATAACATGGACAGTTTGGGGATCCTTCCTTTTTCTACTAGGTTTCCTTAAACAAAGTTTCTGTACTACTTTCAAGTATATAGGTACATCTTTGATGGCTCAGAATAATG
Organism: Picea abies; assembly: GCA_900067695.1. Classification (NCBI taxonomy): domain Eukaryota; kingdom Viridiplantae; phylum Streptophyta; class Pinopsida; order Pinales; family Pinaceae; genus Picea; species Picea abies. The sequence goes on from CBVK0100300171.1 coordinate 10,464, forward strand.
GTATTCTAACACACACATTCCTGAGTTCCCCCAATAAGTCAAACTCGAATTGAGTAATGTAACACACCCATGGTGGGGACTTAAATTTTCGCTCTTCTTAGGAGAATCAAAACCCCCATTTGGAGTCTCTATTCCATTTTTCTCTTCCAGAGATTTCCAACCACAATCGCCATGCTCTGCAACGAGCTCAAAGTAGGCAGATATCCCCTCCCTATATCTCCAGGTTCTTTCATCCCTCTATACTTGCATATGATCACGGGCTATGACCGGATGCCAAGACAACAAGTTCCAAGACAAACACCACGTGAATCCTTCAGAGTGGAAAACCTCTGAAGTTCACGATCCGATGTCGCGTGTCCTCATGGATTTCAATGACCCTAATTTACTTCGGGACTTCGATGTCCGTGAGTTTTAAATGTTCCTACACCTCTTTGCTCCGAATTAATCTATGCTGAGAGTTACAAATCGAGCACCACACATCCCTTGTGATCAAAAATTATGATATTCTTTGGGACTTCGACATTCGAGAGTTTCAAACGTTCCTACACCTTTTTTCCTCCGAAGTGCTATGTACCTGAAGTACCAGGTCATACGCCACGCGTCCATCTAAATCAACAGCTTGGGTCCACTTCGGGACTTCGACATTCGGGAGTCTTGGACGCTCACACCACCTTTTCTCCTAGAGTGATTTCACCCGAAGTCAATGATCTATCGATGTGTGTCTCTTTCAAATCGACGATCATCACTTACTTCAGGAGTTCTCAACTCTCATGACCCCACTTTCCTTCAGAGTGCCTATCTTCCTAAATGGAAGATTTGATGACACATGTCCTCTGCTAAAAGATGTCTTAGATGAACTCCAACTCTTCAGCCTTCAAGAGTTCTTGTTCAACATATCCCCTTTCCTCCTGGATTGACTTTCATCCAAAGTGAAGGATCTAACGACACCTGTCCCTTTGTCTTGAACAGCTCAGATCTGCTTCGGCTCTTCAAGCTTCAGGAGTTTCAACCTCTCCACACTCACTTTCTCCTGGAGTTCTTACACCCGAAGTCAACAATCTGTCGACGTGTGTCTCCCATAGATCAACGACTGCAAATCACTTCGGCTCTTTGGGCTTCAGGAGTTTCAATCTCTCCACACTCTCTTTCTCCTAGAGATGTTACACCTGAAGTCGATGATCTGTTGACACGTGTCTTTTATCTCAGATTGACGGCACATACTGACATTGTTACCCCATGGATTTCCAAAGGAACTCACGACTATCCACCTAGAAACTTTTCTAGGTGGATTTCCAAAGGAACTCACGACTATCCACCTAGAAACTTTTCTAGGTCTAACAGTCATGATCCGTCCAATACTGATTTGCTCATCGAAAGACGGTTCACAATGATTACGAGGCCCCAACATGCACACTCTTTATCAGAGAGCTTAACCTACGCAATATGAAAATTATTCTCCCAACTTGGTCTAATCGGGGTCGTTGATCTTCCACCCCAACGAGATCAATGACCTTGGTGAATTGTGGGCCGCGAACTAGAATGTCCGCTAATTTCACCTCCGTGCTCCGCAATGATTCCCAACCATCTATTTAATCGAGCAGCTGGTGTTTGATTCATTGGCTCCAGTGGGTCTCTGAGTCAATCTGACAACTGGGATAGCTTCTCCTCCCGATGAACGGCTCACATGCATATTCGTTGTCAGGTTCTTAAGTCATCTACAACTCTTGCTACTCTGGTAGTTTGGGTAACTGTGACTATCATGAAGTTTGACATCTCAGAGCTTCAAACTCCTGAAGCTTTGAAGCCTTCATGAGCTAACTCCTTTTAGTGCATGGTTCCTAGAACCATGTCACATGGACCTTTAGATGAATCTTGGGCCATGAGATATACTCTTTAGCTAGGTTTTGACTAAGGTCATGGGTGTGAATTCAAGGTCTTTCAGACTACTGGTTTGAAGGAAACACCTTCCTAGTTTGCAACACCTTAAGTTTTGATACCAGGGGGCGTAAACTTGAGAGGTTACCGTGACGGTATCAGTGCCAAGGGGCTTTCTATGATTTCAAATATGTGAGGTATCTCCCTGGGGAAAACACCTTTGAAAGATAAATTGGGGCACACGGGAACAACAGAAGCACAAGTCCTCAAGGAAAACATTGTATATACAAAATTTAACCTTTTCAGTGTAGAACCATCTATAGATAAGAAATCACATGCATGCAACTATTAATTCCCAATTCAACACATAAAGTATAGAAAAACTTATCGGAACCAAACAATTTGAAGCGACTGTTGGAAAGGGTGCATGTTTCCACCCAACAATAGGCTCAGTCACTCCTAACGAATTTACCACTAGCCACCCTCGAGCTAGACCACGATTCTTTTTTATTGGATATCTTCTCTTGTCTCAGTCTTTATTTCTTGTGATAAAAACACAGTCATTTTCACAATTCTTCCTCAAGTCCCAGAGCTTCTACGCTCATCTATGCACTCTTCGTGGATTTTACTCTCTATCCCCCACGCTTTCCTTTCTTTCATTTCCCAGCAAGATTGTGTGTGGCCAGAATTCCAAGTCCGTGGTCAGGTCTGGAAGCCTTATAGATGGGCGGTATTCCCCATCCCCTCATTAACTCTTGAGGAGGTCTTCCCACCTACCATCCTGACTATAATTCATTCCTAGGTCAAAGGGTTGTTTTAATCCTGAGAAATTAAATCCAGCACAGTACTGGTTCGGTGGAGGTTAACGCAACCATTCCTGGTCCCCTCCACCA
>CBVK0100300172.1:0-13230 GCA_900067695.1 Picea abies
CATTCCTGCTGAACCGCTCTTCCGATCTCACTTGCTGTCACTCTGCACCCTTGAGTGTTTCCAGCCTCTTCCTCGGTCTTCCTGACAGTCTCCTTGATTGTTGCCTACCTACAAACAACCATCACAGAGTCTCCATCACTCTGTCTTCCTTTGCCTTCTCGCTCCACCTAAAATATACAGATGAAATCCTGCTCTGATACCACAAATATATGCAGACCCCTTATGACCCTCAGGCTAAAGTCCACTCTCAGGATTGTTCAAATTCTCCTTGAGCCGAAGCGGTTCTTTTGATTCCCTACTAGAATCTCAATTTCTTGATCCACAGGTCCTTCTTCCCTGCTCACGATCTTCTATAAACGACCTTGAATTTTGGGTTTCATGATTCACAGAGTTCTGATGTCAAGAACCTTTGTCCCCTTGATCTCCCGAAATGTCGATACCTGAAATGTCGATAAGGTTTCAATCAACAATTAGTCCCCTGGGCTATTCCTTGGCCCGTATGACCACTTCTCATAATACCACTGTCTTATTCCCTTTGGGACTTATCAATACAAAAGCCCGACCTCTTGTCAGCGGAACTCCCAAATTCCTGATTTTCGATTAGCCGAAAATACAAATGTCCCGACCTTGTCCTTCTTCGTGATTTTGGGTTTCCCAACACTGAAATGTTCTGACCTCTCGTCCTCAAGATCCCTGAAATACCGAAACCTGGTATTCTGAATCCCTGAAGTACTCTTCCTTTTGGGAATTTCACCGAAATCCTGGATTGCTGCCACGTGTCCTCCCTCAGATGGACGGTCCTCGTCATTTCGCGATTTCGTGACTTGTGACCCCCAGTGACACAAATCCTCTGTCAACTCGCTTCCTTGGTATCCAAAATCCTGATGGACTCTCGATCTCTATGACGTGTCCTCCATGGATGGACGGTCTAGATCGTTTCGGGACTTCACCAGGTGCAAGGTTGAAAGACTCCTTCCTCTTCTGTTTCCCAATGTTTGAATCCTCTATGTGGGTGATCTCGTGACATGTGTCCTCCTTCCAATGGACGGTTGTGATCCTTTCTCTATTTCAGGACTTTCACTATGAAGTGTCCCGACCTGTCGTCATCAGGACCTTCGAAATCCCGAAGTCTGAAATCCTGATAACTCTGCACTCTTCGGGACTTTTGCCTCTGTCCACGAAGACTTAACCCTCGTGCAACTCCTAACAGATCCAACGACTGTCGATTTTTCTGACTATGATTTGACGATTCAGACCTTCTCTTCCTGTGCACTCCTCCCACTGCTTCCTGGACATGGAAACTTCAACGGTCTAGATATCTTCGATTGATCTGATGACAGTTGTGCTCCTCCTGAGCTTACACACTTTCTTCCCGACTTGGAAAAATTCTCCAAGTGCAAAAGGCCTCAACCTTTGCTCCTCTCCTCTGTGAACTCTTTACCTTGAGTCTTGTCTACGTTCTCAACGACGTTGTTCCTCCTGAGCTTTATCCCTTCGAATCCTTAAAGAATTCTTTGACTTCTGCACTCCTTGCAGTGTCTTTGCACGCAAAGTGCTATCTCTTCTGAGCTTTTTCGTTGCTCAGACTTCTAAGGAACTTAGTCCTTTTTTCCTTCTCCTTCAGATGGAGAATTTTTTATGCCCTCCTGGCAATCCTTCAGTCAAGCAACCTATTGTTGCGCTTGTAGGGTGTTCAACAACCCTGTGAAGATCCTTCCTTGGACTCTCCTCTATTTCCGAACTCAATAGAGTTCTTTCATGTGCTTTGTCTGCACACTAACTCAATGCCCTCCTAGAAGAGTGTCTTCTCATAGGACATTCAGTAGTTATGTCTTCTCCTGTGCACCCTATGCACCTGCTCAATGCCCTCTTGGCAGAGCTCTCAAAATCCTTAGTGATTCTGGTTCTCCTTGAACTCGCAACAGATTTCTTCTTCAATGCAACCTGTGCATATGCTCGATGCCCACTTGGTAGAGCTCTACAAAACTCACAACAGAGTTTTTATCTGCAACTGTGTCTCTCATACACAGCCTTATCTCCAAGGTATTTAGCAACCTTGAGGTCTTTCTCTGAATTAATGATTTCAGCTACTGTGCCCTCCTAGCACGCCTTTGTTTGAACCTGCAGAATTCAGAAATGCACCCTCTGTGCACGGCTATCAGAACCCGCAGTGTTCTGTCACACCTTCTTGGTGTGAAGCCTCAAAGACCTCTAACCCTGAAATCAAACAACCCCTGCAAATGAATTCCTAATATACATCTACAGCATACAAAAGAACACACATAGACATTCATTCAACACATAAATACTTGCAGGAAAAACTGCTTCTGTTTGTATTAATAAAAATGCCTCTTTACAAAGGTTTTTTGAGCACGAACTTCAACAGAGTCTCAGCTCCTTCTCAAATCTCTCTGCATTCTACTTCTAGCTCTCCTCTACTTGCTACTACTCTGATAATACAAGGAAGATCTCTCGATTTTTTACATGAGGGGGTTGTTTGATCTCTTCCCTCCAAACTCACCTACCCTATTCAATTGCATTGAATGGGTTGTCTAGTCCAGAATCAAATCTGGATCTCAGCCTTACAAACATTCAAGGTTATCTACTCTAATGCCTATGCAAAGGCACGACTCCATGGCTCAATAGCCTACAACATTAATTACATTCAATTTCAAATTTGAAATGAGGCTATGTCTCTTCCCATTGAATGTGTGCGTTGATGTGGGCTGGTTGGCTGGCTGGCTAACGTGGAGAGATGCTCCTGCATCAAGATGTGTTTTTAGGGTAAAAAACCCACACATTTCTTATTACATGGGCGGGAAGATAATTTCAGATGAAATTCTCTCAGCTCAACTCTGAATTTAGCTTTTTGTAGGCAAGCATGGGGCGGTTATGGTTCCTGCAAGTTAAATAAACCAAAAAGAAGTGTTCAAACAACCCAAATGGGGAGGAAATTGATACCTATGCCCAGTACAGTCACCAATCTATTGTGTTCCTTTCATCACCTAAATGAGCAAAATAAGGACGCTTACAAGTCCAGTTGGGTTAGTTGAACAAGACAACAGTGAATGCAAGAGTTAGAAACATCAATCATAAGAAATAAACAAAGAACTAAGCTAATAACAATAAACTAAACTAAACTAGAGTGCATAAGGGAAATAGAACAAAAAATAAACAACATGCATGCCACCAATAGATAAGTTGTATTAGTGGGAAAACACCAAAGAGAAAGGGAGACTTATGGGTCCCCTCTTCCTCCAAGGGAGGGCTCTTGAACCCCCAATGATTGAACTCTTATTACAAGTAGCAAACTAGAAGGAAATTGTGAAGAAATCCAAAGCTCATTCACTCAAGAGGTGATGTGAATGGAAAAATGAAATGGTGCTTATATGCTCTAGTGAGGAAAGAGGTTCCCCTAAGAGAATATGGGCAACATAACAATACAAATGAATTCTTGAAAATATAGTGCACCCATGGCCTCTTTTTATAGAAAATCTTTGAGGCATTATTCAACCTGTCTTTAGTGTGAACAAGGGGCTCTTTAGGGCACTCTTAGGTCTTTGACTAGCCCCCCACTTAGATTCAGCTCCAATTTGGGTGTCAAATCGACTTGGGAGATGAACCAAAAGTGGGTGGAAGGCCGACCAAAATCATAAATGCATCGTTTTGAAGAATTCACAACTTTTTGCATCCACAGTCATGTATTGGTCGCATGTGTTCTTTTTCAGAGTTCTTCGACTGTCACATGTGCACGTGCTTCCTTTGTATCCTTAACGCATGTTGATTTTATAACTAGTTGTATAGTTTTGTGCCCTTTGGAAATGCATTTTTTTGGGCCATGGATGAACTAACGAGTGTTTGGAGATGCTGGATTCCTGTAACCATTTGCGGACGAAATTCCAATGATAACAATGATCATGGTTGTAAGTTCTCTATACATCTTCCATGATTTTTTACTTTCTGCGTTGATTATGTCCTACTCTAATCATTGTTAATTCTGAAAAATGTGCAGGAAATATGATTTTCTAGATGAATTCATGCAACAACTTCATGAAAAATCTACACCATTTTGTTAGAATCATTTCTTCTAATTTATTAGATGATTTTAACATCCCAATTCAAAAATTTTGGGTGAATAATTGAACTCCTTTTTCCAAAACTTTCCCATCAACTAGTCCCTTACGCAATTTTGAGTCTTGCAGCGTATATTATGGTCATTTCAAATTCATCCAAATACTCTTTTACTCTTTCTTACTTTCTTCTGAAATCCATGCATGTGATGGTACTCAAAACATCCCAATGCGCTATGTCAATATTTAACATATACATCACGTGTTAGTATTACACACGCACCACAAGTTTTTCTCCATGTAGCCCCAATTTTTTAGTGTGCACACCCCTCAATGTAAAAATTTGGTGTGCATACTTGCAGATTCTTATTTTATGTGCACCATGGCCATGCTATAATTCCAAATTCGACCACTTACCAGTTTGAAATTTTTCCTTAAGTACATACTCAACCCATGCAAGCTCAGTGTTGAAATATGATCTCTGACACCAAAATGTAACATCCCTGTTACCAATATAATCTAATACCAAAATGTAACATACATGTTACCAATATGCTTGAATACCAATATGCCACATACCCAACCTATTATTGAGCAACACTACTGCAAAATCCAATGCACATATTCTACTCTATAACATTGATTTGAGAAAAAATACTTCAAGTAATGCACTCAACCCCAAGTTGGTTCATGCAACAAAAACCTTTATCTTCTGATACAAATCATAACCGCAGAAGTAACACAATACAGCTGCGTGCAAAAATCTACTAAGCACACAACATTACTGTGCATGTAATCCACTATGAGCATGTGATCATTGTTTCACGTGCAACCATTCTAGCTCCACACACAAATTTTGTTCTCCTTGTGCACATAGACTTCTTCCATGTGCACACAAGTGAATCTAGCCTGTTGTGCACAAGGGGTATTTCCTTGCACGAATGGCCATTCTAACCTCACCTTGAAGAGTCAAGATGATTATAATAAGGTTAACTTAATAGGAATAACTAATAACAACTATCATACTCTGCATGCACAACTAAAATTTATGAATATAAACACCACACTTACATGTGCAAGTAGCATATTACATAATAACAATGATTACTTATATGAAACATCACACAAGAATTAAACCCATATTAAATGTATATAATTAAGCACACACTAAATTATACAAGCACATAAAGAACATTTGTCTTTTATGAAAAGTCACCAATTGTTTACAGAACTTAGACATTCCCTCCTAACCATAAACTATGTTTTTCATATACTTTCAACAAAAGGTCACCAACAAGCTAGGGATTAAACTCCACATGGGACAAAGGATTCATAATTCTAGGCTAAGTTCTGATAATCAATAGAATTGTTCAATCAAAGGTGCCCATTGCTACAACTAGCCTACAACCTCTCATTCCCTGCATGATTTTCCTACACCAGGAAGTGTGCCCCTTCTCTGCTCAGTGGTCCCTAAACTACCCCATTTCCCTATAAGGGATTCACTAATAGGCTAGAATAGAAGTCTTAGAGCCCTATAACTAATTTCCAACACACCAGGGAACAATTCCCAACAAAACTCTCACTTGGAGAAAATGTTTATGGACCTGACAACCCTCTTCTTCGTCAACAAATATATCACCTGGAGAGAATTCTCATGGGCCTAACAACCAGCCTCTTCGATAACACATACTCATGTTACAATACATAAAACGCCACTACAATATTTTCTCTGTAGATAAGTTAATGGTCATCTTTCATCAATTGGTCCAACCCCTTCTGCACATGAGAAATGAATGAATCCCCCAAAAATTACATTAATTACAACAACATATATTTCATTCATTAAATTGGACAATTTTCACCTTCAAAACTAGTGTTATCCACTTGGTGACTCATTAACATCCCTCGAGAACTTAGGATAAATAATTATTCATAAATTACACTTTTCAGAATATTAATAAAATATTCCCTAGGATTTAAGTCCCCCCTTTTCCCTTTTCGGTGGAGTTATCCCCCCCATATTTTTTTGTCTGATCGACCTACACACATCTATGTGATAATATTAATAACTTGAGTTTGGTTACATTTTACAAGGATAGGCGCATTGGCCTATTTGCATCCCATCTCACCAGTCTTAGAATCTACGCGCACTAACCCAGGTGCGCACAACTTTAAAACTTGGTGTTAATGGATCACCAGCATAAATGTACATTCACATTTACAATTGATACCAATTGCTCACCAGACTATATGTACAACTTGAGTATATACAATTACAAATGGGGTTTGGATTAGGGACATTACAACAAGGAAAGGATAGAAATGACAAGGCAAGTGAAGGAAAAGCAAGGAAAAGAAAGGAAATGCAAGGAAATGCATGGAAATACAAGGAAATGTAAGGCAAGTAAACCCATGGAAAGACAAGGAAAGGGAAGGGAAGTCAAGGCAATGCAGAAAACACAAAGGCAATTGAATTATGGAAAAAAGAGTATCTGATTAAGTGAGAATACCTTTAATAGTTCAAATTGAAATCACATTTAAAAGAATTCACAATTAAATATAATCAGACAATTACTTAACACATTCGATAACTAGATCTAGGATAAAAACATCTTCTCAGAGATGACTATGGAAAAACTCAATAACTACAAATTACTATAATGCAATCAATTAGCAAATGACTTAGCTATAAACTTCATTAATAACATAATATTGTCTTCTGAAATTACAACCCGAGCATTGAAATCATAATTCAACAAAATTATTTACCAGTCTCTTGCATCAAAGATGACTTCCTTTTATAATCTCCTATCTAATTATCTATATATGTAGCATTCCTATAGCATATTTGTAGCATTCTGGTAGCATTCTTGTAGCATACTTGTAGAATTCCCATAGCATACTTGTATCATCTTGCAAGTACATATTATATATGTTTGACAATTTAGCACCTTTTAATATCATATTTTTTTACTATTGGCATGTATTAAATACCGAAGAGTATGTAAATGTTGTGGAGCTCAAAGCCAAGGACCAATTTCTAGGCATGTATGATCTAAATACATATAGCTAGATCACGTGTTAGGATTGTCATGGTGAATTAAATCTATGTAAATATTAATGATGGAATATAATATATAATGGTTCAACATTGTTTCATAAATCATGAGGGGCTATGATTCCTCTATTTCCAAGTATCATCCATAGAACTTATGTATTTTTCAACATGTGCCTTAAATGAAACCATCTACCTCATTTGAACGATTAGAATGAAGCATTGATTCCAACACTCTCACATTCATGCTCTAGGAAGTTTGTGTTGTGTTCTCCATTTCTACCATGGAAACAAAATATGGAAATTTAGTGAAATTAGCACTCTCAAGAAAAAATTGCAAAATTATGATGAAAGAGTGATGGTTGTATGTAAGCATGAAATCATCACTCTTATTTTTGTTTATGAATATACAAAATTTATTTTTAATTTTTGCGATGAAAAAACAATGTATCTTGCATGATGTGTGTGATTATGCTTATTATTTTTTCTACATTTTAATATTCACACTCGCACATGCATCCTATTAAATTCTAGTCCATTTTGAGAGGCTTATTTAGCTATCATTATGAGGATATGACCTATGTGGTCCATAATTCAGAAATCATGTATCATGGCTACTCGTCTCATGAATAATATTGTTAGGTGTGGATGCTACACATCTACTATAGAATAAGAGGTTGGAATCATTTTTGATATAGGAGTCTCAACAAGTGCTAGTGAAGGTATTTGACAAATTGATTACTCACTATGAAATACCATATTATTTCCTTCACTTCATAAAAAATAATAAGAAAGAGTTCGAGTTTCAAAGGGTGGAGTAAAAATGAAAATAAACATAAAAATTCTTCCTATAGAAATATGAAACTTTTAACTGCGTAATTAAAGTTATATCCTATTAAAGTTAAATTTACATCAGGAAAAGTCACAATGGAAATATACAAAAGTGTTCGAGAAGTATAGTTGGAGATTAATGTTTTCAAAATTTCATGTTAAGTTGAAAATAAATTGTAGGTAAAGGAAAGGCAAGGCAAGACAATAATAGACATGGTAGGGCAAGGCAAGGAATGCAAAGACAAGGAAAGGAATGGAAAGACATCACAAGGCAAGGCATGACAAGGAAAGGCATGTAAAGGAAAGACATGGAAAGGAAATAAAACAAAAGGAAAGGTAAAACATGGCAAGACAATGCAAATAAATACGATTCAAGTCAAGGAAAGGTAAGCCAAGGCATGGAAAGACAAGGCAAGGTAATACATGGAAAGGAAATGAAAGGAAAGGAAAGACAAGGAAAGGCATGGAAAGGAAAGGAAATGCAAGGAAAAGAACTGCAAGATGAGGCATGCTAAGACAAGGCAAGGAAAGAAAAGGCAATGCAAGGAAAGGAAAGGATAGACATGGACAGGAAAGGATAGACATGGAAATGAAAGGAGTGAAAATTCAAGCCAATTCAAGTCAATACAAGTTCTAGGTATAGGTCTACGTCGTTGTCTAGGTATATGTCTAGGAAAGGTAAGGAAGGACAGGGAAAGTCAAGGTAAGGAAAGCTCTATGTCTAGGTCATTGTCTAGGTATAGGTCTAGAAAATGTAAGGAAAGACAATGAAAGGAAATGAAAGACAATAAAATACATTTGATGGCAAGGCAAGGAATCTAAAGACAAGGAAAGGTCTATGTCTAGGTCTAGGTCAAGTTATAGGCCTATGTTATGGTCTAGGTTTAGGTTTAGGAAACATTGGGAAAGGAAAGGCATAGAAAGAAATGGAAATGAAAGGCATGGAAAGGCATGGAAACCAATGGAAAGGTAAGTAATGAAAGGAAATGAGAGGCTCGATGTAATACACCTACTTCCCCTGGTTTGTAAATATAAATATAATTGGCCAAGAGACTATGGAAGACTAGATATGTGTGAATGTTGGATTTGATGAACCTTTTTGTTATAAAAGGTCAATGCATGTATTTTATGTTATTAATAGAAAATCGATAGTGTTGCATAACTACTGAAAGGAGGGTTTTCCAAGATAGACCATGGTGCTATGATAGAGACGGTGAGGGGAACCGAAAATGGTTGATATGACCACCCACCAAACCAATAAATTACTTGATTTAATGGCTCATACCTAGAATAGTCCTTTGACCCATAAATGAATTACCAGTCGGACTGGTAAATGGAGGAGTCCTCCTCAAGAGTTAATGAGGAGATGGGGAAGATTACCCATCTGCAAGACTTCTAGACCTGACCACAAGCTGGGGATTTAGACCCACGCAATCTTGTTGAGGAAGGTAAGAAAAGAGGTAATTTGTGGGAAGAGGAAGATGGGTGAAGATGACAGAATCGAAACACTAATCTCTAGAAGAGAAAAGAGTTCTTCCATTTCTCTGGTTCAAGCAAGAACTGAGAAATAAGTTTGTTCTAGGTGTAAGAAGTTGTGGGTAGCATTTTTAGTCCAAGGTGATAAATGGGGTTGATGAGTGACTGTGGGAGTACTCGTGCAAACCTCCTTGCTTGGTAAAGAGAAAATTGGTTCTGAGGATCCCGCGAGAGGAGTAGAGTAACCTTAGTCCCTGACTATTGTTGAGAAAGAAAAAAGAGTCTCTCTTAGAGCATCATGGTCTAGCTCAGAGGTGGCCATCAGTAAATATGTTAAGGAGTGGATGTACATATGGTTGGGTGGAAACAGGAACCCCTTTCATCACTTGCTTCACAATTCTAGTTTTCTGATAAGTATTTTCATACTCTGTGTATTGAAATGGAAATGATGATTGAATATATTTATGTCTATGAATGAGTTATGTATTCAATGATTAAAGTAGAAATATTTATTGTCTCTCTGTGAACCCATGATTTTGAATGGTGTTTTACTTGTCTCAATTTAGTATGTAGAGAGCTATGGGATGTAAGTCTACAATGGTGTTGGGGAAAGATTTACGGGGACGATTAAGTCATGCCAACCTCTAGAATCTACCTTCGAAATAATACTATGTTCAAACACTATGGAAGGAGGGATCCTCCTTCATACCTTTCACTCATGTGACCAAGGTCTCATGCCCATTTCCTTAACCAATTCACGGCTAAGAGATTAGCATGTAGTCCACAAGAGTTTTCTAAGAACCCATGTGACCAAGGTCTGGAACCTTGCGCTAGGTTCGAAAGGAGCTAATCCTTTCTAGCTTCAAAACTCTGGGAGTTTGGAGCTTCAAAGTGTTTCGAATTTACCATTTGTAAGCAAGATGAAGGAAACTGATGGTTATGGTTACCCATAGGGTTGATCGACACCTAGCGGTCTTCCTAACCATGGCAGATAGACCTGCCCCATCATTAAAACTTGATCGATTCATCAATTGCGAAGTAAATCGAACCAGAAATCTGAGGGTATTCGGGAGTCCCCTTGGTCGTTGGATCTATGTCAAGGTAATTTAGGTGCAATCCTACTTTGGGAGAACAAATATGTGATAGCACCAAACTCCTCGAATGCTGGAGTTACGAAGTGATGAGAGTCATGGATCTGGGGAGTCTGTTAAGAACCCCTCTTAACTATTCGATCAACCAATGGAGGGACTTGCATACGGTACTTCGACGAAGTCCTGCTTTGGGAGAGTGGAGCGGCCATAATGTAGAAACCCTCGAAGGTCAAAGATGTGAAGTAACAAGGACCATAGATCTAAGAACCCTTTGGGATCTCCCCTAATCATTATATCTAAACTATGGTCAGCCCGACATTGACCACTCTGGGACTGAGGAGGAAGTCACACCACGCATCCCCCGAACACTAAAGTTATGAAGTAATGAAGGTCATAGATCAAGGGGTTATGTGGACACACCTTGACCGTGAGATTGAAGGGCTTGGAAGGCTAGTAGTATGGGGTGACATGACACACTAAAAACACCCAAGGTAACATGGAGCCATGTTTGACATGCCACGTGTCACTTGGATTTGTACGTTTCACAGACCCTATGTGCCCATTAAAACATGACATGTTTCACCCACTGTAGGTGTTACGAGGAAAATCTCTCTATGGCTAGGGTAAACCACAATAGACAGGAATGACTACATAAATCATCTCTATTCTCAAGTTTTCTATATAAATGAATATGCTAGCAAGATAAGATAAAAGGCCTACCTCATCCAGACATTTGATAAAGTCCATCGTTGAGCACTTGACCCAAAGAAATATACTTGGAACTAGTCCTCAACAACCAAGAGAAGCAAGCATAGCACATTCAATAGAATAATACATTAATAAACAAGACAAATACGCCCATGGAACAAGATATCAATTGGACAAGAAAATAGTATTTCTATTAATATATCATCAACAAAAGTGAAAATGTTACAGACTTCTGTGTCGGAACAGTTCGAAACTGAGAAACTAAGTTCCTTCCAGCTGGGCCTCCACCACTTCAATCCTCCACCAAAGGCAAGCTTATACAAGAGAGACAATGAAACTCTCAATCAATAAGGGAAGAGATTGGGGATTGAAAACTGTGTTTAGACTTAAAGGACAAAGGGATGCAGACTCAGTATGAAGTAAACAATTTCTCCATAGTAACTTTGCTCTCAAATTTGAATTCTTTCTCCTCATTTTTCATAGCTCAGAATTGGCCCATTTATAGCCTTCAAATGGAACTGAAGGGCCGAGTCAGAATGTTTCCAGTATACGAAATACCAAGGATCATAGATCTCCTGTTGTAACATAGAAACCTGACTTCATTTTTCATTTTTGCGCACAAATCCTGATGTATGCAGGATATAGTGGTGCAACCTGTGTATACACATTATGTATAGTAGGAAACTTACGTAATGTGGAAAAATATGTATTTTTAGATATGGGATTTACAAACATGGATGATAACTCTGCATAGGGAAATGGAAAAAGGCATTATGTGCAAGATTGCATAGGGTGAGGAAAATATTGCTATAACAGATGCCCCCTAATGTGTGAGGTCAGAGGAGTATCTTTGATGGCCGAAATAAATTATAAACAACCCAGAAGTGGAGTGATGGAGAACCATCTGGAAGAACTAGTTTCTCCTTACATTTTTCACTGACTTTGCATACATGGACGCCAATTTGAATTACATTGCAGATCCATGTGAAAATATACCAAAAAATTGTCCATGGCCATGAATAGGCAAATACAAATGCAGTTACATGCCAAAGGATGTCATAGTCACGAACAAGGTTGTCACACATTATTTTTGTCATCCCTATGACTTTTAATGATGCAAAACCTATATGGTGTCTTCAGAGGGATCAGTGGCCCAAATTCCTGAAGAGAGAAGGGAGAAGAACTTTTCCCAAGATAAGAAGTTGTATTTTCCATTGCAAATACCCTATTAAGGAAGATCATAGCAAGATGCACTATACATAGGGTGAGGCGATTCCTGATCATTTCTCTCTACCATGAAAATGGTCTGCGACGTCTCCGTAGGCTGGCCTATGGCTAGGGTGTGATGATTTTCGTACGTGGGAAAAACAAGCATTTTATCAATGCTTCTAGAAGGAGAATATTCTATGGTGAGGTGGTCTCTGAACGGTTTGTATCTTAATCTCTTTCATGATTTAGTGGGATCATCCTAACCTCCTCACCTTATCCTCTTCATCTTATAAAAGTAGAGGAGCTTTCATAGAGAAAGTTAGCTTAATTGGGTTTGAGTAATTTTTGTAGCTTGAAGTGTTTGGGCCTATGTTGGCCTTAATATTTTCTTTGTCAAGATAGATTGTGAGTAGCTATCAGATCTATAGTCTCAGAATCCATGGAGTAGAAGTGTGTGGGAAGCAAGGAACTATTAGAAGGAACCTGACAACATCAAGGCATCTGGTTGAATCTTTCATCCAAATTCTTTAATACGGATATACTTTTCTTTCCTAAATGAATGTTATTTGTTCATATTGTATGATTCCTTGATCATGTACATAGTTTCATTGTTGGAATATTGGTTGTTGTCATTGATGTCAACCCTAGTCATGGGTTTTGGACCGCCATATTGATGAAGGTATTTGGACATGAAGGAAAATGCACATGCAGATAAGACACTCATGGATGGATAGAATACATCATGTTGTTTCCGCTGGCATGTGGCACATCACATGGATCCTCATGGTTG
>CBVK0100300173.1:0-13230 GCA_900067695.1 Picea abies
TTTTAATTTGCATCTCACAAATTAATTTGACTAAGACCCATATTCGGCAATTTCTCCCCCTTAGGCACCTAGGGAAGAGAAACACTTGCCTTGGTACTTTATTTTAATTTTAAAATTTAACATTTTCTTGGTCACTCTTGCGACTAATATTAGTTGTTTGACCGACTAACATTCGTCGCTAGCCAAAATTTTCCATATTGTGAATAGGCTTCTTTTCCCAGTCGCTAGACCGGCAAAGATCCATGTGTGGCCGCTAGACCGACGAATGAATTCCGATGAAAAAAAAATCATCTTGGTTGCAAAAACAACTCTATGCCGATGAAAATTCGTCTCTACTTTGTCGCAAAAATGTTCAAATTTAATAGTGTAACTGGTTTTTTTTTAATCAAAGTCTCTTCTACCCGTGTGTTTAACATTCCCCCGATTTGTGAATTTAAGCCCTCCATTGGAGTTTCATCCTTTATTCCACCTTCGTTCCTCTTGACCATGACCCACGCCCCCTTTTGACAAGAGTCGAGTAAGGCATTCACCAACATCGGGCCTTTTTAGTTATCATCATCACCTGCTATGGTGTTTCTCTGCTACTAACGAGCATCCATAGCCCCAACGAAGTCACCACGATGTCACAAACCTTTCTCCACTACCAGTGAGTGTCCATAGCCCCGATAGAGTTATCTGCATACCCTCTCCTACTTCATGCTCATTTGATATAATTGATTTATTTTTGGAAAATATGCCATGAGCAAGTGGGAGAGGAGGACGTCTGTTATCTACACAATGAGATGGTTAAGGTGAAATTTTTTCTATCTCTGTCTTGAGGTACATGTGGTCCTTTCCAACTTACCATCATTCCCTTTATGTTTTAATAGATCACCAGGCATACACTTCATCATTTTCCAAGGTTGTTTATTCTCAAAGCTTAGATACAAAACTCTTTCAAGAAAAAGAAAAAAATAATCTCAACGTTTCTTGTGTTGCATGTAAGCATGAGTCAGGAACATATTTTTGTACACCATATTGATTAAGGCCAACCAATGCCTTGTAGAACACAACTTTATTGCACAAAAATACCACACACAAAAGAAAAACAAAAATAAAGGAATATGCGATCAACATACCTAACGCCTACAATATAGAAATCATAAAAACACACACATATCTTTTTTTTTTTAACAGAAATATTGTTTTAGGGCTTGTCCATTCACTGGGAGGGCATCGATTTCCCCCTTCATATTTTTCAACCAATACGTACCTGCCCCAAGTTTCTCAACTACCAGGAAAGTTCTGAGCTATAGATTCTAAAACATTGAATGTTTTCCCTTTGGTTCATTTTCTCTATCCCATTTCAAGACTAAGTCTCCTACTTAAAAATTCTTATCTTTTGCCTTATGCTTGTCAAACTATCTTTTAACTATCTGATGATGAGCGGCGAACTTTGATTTTTCTTTCTCTATTTCTTCTTCTAGAATGAGGAGGGTATCAATTCTCTATTGAATAAATGATGAGGGTTTTCCTCTAGATCCCTGTGCAAGCTGAAGAGATGGGAGGTATAGCCCATTTGGGAGAATGGCTTCTTGTTCGTATACCATAAATTATGGGGAGTTCCCTATATCTTTCTTGGGTGTTACTCTACTGTCCCATAAGGAATTATGAGGCGAACTATGCCAATTTCTCTGATTGTCTGCAACTATTTTCTTCAAGATCCTCACTAGGTTCTTATTGGTTGATGTTGCCACTCCATTCCCCCATGGATAGTAGTTTGCAGAGTATCTGATTATGATTCCTTTGTCCAAAGAAAACTCTGTTAGTAGGGTGGAAGAAAAATAAGTGGCATTATAAAAAACAAGAATGGAAGGCATATCGAACCTTGTGATTAGTTGTTGTTCTATGAATTGGATTACCACCTTTTCATTTACATGAGTCAGATGGATGGCTTCTTCCCATTTGGTGAAATAGTTCATCACAGTCAGTATGTATCTTTGTTGTTTTGAATAACTCGGGGTAATATCTCCTATGAAATCTAACCCCCATTGCTCAAATGGTCTGGATATGACCACTGGTTGGAGTGGGACAACTGCTCTATTTTCCCTCCCCGCGCTTATTTGAAAAGGTTTACAGTTTCTAGTGTATGTATGAGCGTCCCTAAATAGAGCAGGCCAATAATAGTCAGCTCTCAGTATCTTGTGAGCGGTGGTATTTCCTATAAAGTGTCCACCTGCAGGACCATCATGGAGCTCCTTCAGAACCTTGTATGCATCTTCACATTCGAGACATATCAAAAGTACCCCATCATAATTTACGCGGAAGAGAACCGAATTTATGAGGTGATATTGTGCCTATTTTAGTTTGAGAGCTCTCCTTTTCTTAGGGTTTAGATTTCTTGTGAACATCCCATGATGTGGAAGATAAATTAATTTTCCATACAAAGACTCCTGCCCTAGGGGAACATATAAATATTCACTACACCACAATGCCAATTCATTCTCCCACCCAGAGTCTTCACTTACTTGGTCTTTGGCTTTGGTGGCCAATTTACACAATCCCTGTCCCATAACCAGTTTGGCAAGTTTTATGTCTAGATCAAATTCTTGGATCCAATTTCCTCTTATTTCCCCTATATCTTGTTGAGTGAATAGGGATCGTACTATGGGATGAGGCACAATGACTTTGGTGTGATTTTTTAGGATGTAAGAAATGAAATGTTTTACTGATTTATATACCGCATATGCATGTTTGTCTATAGCAAGGTAATTCAGTTCGAACCCTTGCAGATTAGTGCTCATAAATGAGACTGAGGCCTCATTGTTTTCATCATCCTTCTGAGTTAATACTACAACTAAAGATTGGTCGGAGGAAAAATTATAGAAGAAAAAATCTTTTCTAAATTTGGGACTTCGCAACACTGGAGCTTGAGATATTGTGGTCTTAATATTTCTGAAAGAATTTTTTCGTTTGTCATCCCACTTAAATTCAACACCCTTGCAGATCATTTTTTGTAAGGTTTTGATAGTTTCAACGAAATCAGGGGTGAACTTCCTCACAAAATTGATTTTCCCAATGAAGGATTACATAGCCTTTTTGTTGTGGGGTAAGGGAAGCTAAGCTATGGCCTTAATTCATTCTGGGTCTATGAGAATTCCTGCTCGATATATAATATGACCTAGTAATTTCCCTTCCTCGACACCAAAGATAGTTTTCATATGCCGTATTTTCTACACCTTTTGAAAATCTAGGTTAGATGTTGGATGTGATCTTCTATGTTCTTTGAATACACAGTTACGTCGTTCAAATAGACTACTATGCACTTGTTGATCAATCCCCAAAAAACTATGTCCATGGCCCTCTGGAAGGTTTCCCCTGCATTAATTAACCCAAAGGGAATGCGTTTATAAGCAAAGGTTCCCCACATGGTTCGGAAGGTAGTTTTCAATTGGTCGTCCTTTGAAACTAGAACCTGGTTGTAACCTGAAAAATCATCTAACAAGGAGAAAATTTCAGAACCAGAGATGGTTTGCAAGAGTTGTTCCATTGGTGGGATTGGGTACTTATCCTTTTTTGATGCTCTATTGAGGTTTCTGAAATCCACACACAAGTGGATTTCCCTAGACTTTTTCCTGATAGGAACCAAATTTTCTACCCAGGAAGAGTGTCTAACTTGAAAGATGATTTTAGCATCCAATAATTTCTTTAACTCTTGACACATGAGGGGTTCCAGAGATGGGTGGTACTTCCAAAGATTTTGTTGGAAGGGTTTTACTCTGGATTTTAATGGGATTGTGTGTTGGATAATACGAGTGTCATAAGTTTTTGGATCTTGGTAGGACCATGCAAAAACATCTTGATATTCTCTGAGAAGTTTGAGATAGACTTTCCTTTCTTCTTTAGACACTGTCTTTCCTAGATTTATATTTTTAGGGTTTTCCTAGGTTCTTAGGTTTATAGTCTCGTACATGGGACATGAGCTCCCTATATTTTTGTTTTTTGACCCTTTAAATATTTCCCTTAAGTCAAATAGGTTCTCCAAATTCGCTACCCCTTTTGGTATCGTGTGAAACCTTGGTTTGTTAGTTGAGGAATCTGTTTCACCTCTTTGTTCATGGGAATCAGTTTCTATTGATTTCTCTTGGAATACTTCATCATCAATATCCAGGTCTTTAAAATTTTCCTGATTAGTTAGGAATTTTATAATCTGTTCATCTCCTTAAAATACCTTCCAATTAGAAATATTGTTGGGCACTGATGGTTTGTAGAGAAGTTCCACAGTGAACCTGGAGGCTTCATAGTCTTCTAAAGGGGATAGCCTCGAGGAAGCAGTGGCCAGGGAATCAACAAGAGTATTCTTTGGTCCAAGGATCACTGTAACATTGAAGGCTTAAAATTTTTCTATTAGCCTATGCACTTCGTGTTTATAATTCCTCAGGTGGGGAGAGTTGAAAGGTATAATATTCTTTACTTTCTTAACGATAATTTCAGAGTCCCCGAAAAATTTTAGTTCTTTAACGTTTAAGTCTATGGATTTATTTAGTCCTTGCACTAAAGCTTCATACTCAGCAATATTATTAGTGCATTCAAATTTTAGTCTGCAGGACAGGAAATTTTCACCTTCGGATCAATGAGGATACATCCTGCTCTTGACCCTTCTTGCGATTTAGACCCATCAAAGTACAGGGTCCAAACTTGTGAGTGAAAATCATCATCTTCTCCTTGCCTACTAACTTCCTCCTCTCCACCTATTTTGTCTGTGGTTTCCAACAGAGGTTCTTGATAGAAGAGGGTTTCTTCCACTGCTACTGGTAGATTTACTTGAAAATCCATTTTGGTGTTTTGAGTAAGAGGTACATCAGATGAGAGAGGGGAGAAATTGTCGAAATTAGAATCACAGGACTAGTTTCCAAGCACAGGGAAGTCTTTCAATGAGGATTCATTGAGGGCTTCTAAATCAGTGACAATATGTTTGAGATACCTTCCCCTATCGATCCTAATCATGTTTGCGTGTCCCTTTAATGGCAACCATAGGTGAGCCCAATCCGTGCTTGTTATAGCAAGATTTGCCTCACCCCATGCAATCTTGCACAAAAGGCCTTTTTCCATTTCCCTATGCAGACTTGAAGTCCCTTTTTGCAAATCCCAGAGCTAAAAATATATTTTTTCCACATATACGCACCTTTCCTACTATATAACATGCATATATGCAGGTTGCATCACTACAACATGGGTACATCGAGAAATGTGCCCAAAATTGAAAAAATGTATTGGGTTTCCATGTCACATCATGAGATCAATGATCCTTGGCCTTCCATTTACTGGAAACATTCCAACTCGACCCTTCATTTCCATTTGAAGGCTATTGTTGGAGGTAGGCTAAAGCAGAAAGAAAGACGATTTTGGGGAAAGAAAGCGTGCACGAGGAAAGTGACATCTTGAAGGAAGAAAAACACATGCACATGTAGAGAAGACCTAATGACGGTAGGGTTAGGGTTTTGGTAATGCATTGTAAATGCTGAAGAGCCAGAAACATATAAATATAGATACTTAGGTATCATAGAGGAGAGACACGATATAAATAAGTTGTTATTGTAGAAAGAGTTGTTGTAGTGAGACGATATGTAATATTTTGTTGTATGATCTATTTTGTATAAGATGTTGAGATAGAGGAGACGAAGGAGGGTAGATCTTGAGGGTTAGATCCTAGGATGAGGTTCCTGGTGCGATCTATTCTGCCTCATATAGATATTACCCATCTAAGGATAATTGTAAGCGCACAACATTGTAGTGACAAAATGACTATAATAAAAGCATCGAGAGACAAATCTTTGTGGACGTAGCCCATGAGGGGGTGAACCACAGTAACATCTATGTTATGTGATGAATGCATGCATATATTTATCATATTTCAATAGTTATTCTTATGATAATGAATGAGTTTCCATATTTCCTGTGTATTTACAAATACCGACATATTGTGTTTACAAGTTATAATAATGGTTAAATATACAACTCTCTTATCTCCCACTCAATCCTAATATGTAAACACTTGATTCTTACAACCACCCATTAAAGCTATCTCGGGTGAGACTGCACAATGCATTTTGTGCATTGTGTTGCCTTCTGGGTTACCAGGAGGGCCGATAGTTTTAGAGGCTTTGTTGGAAGCCCAAAAAGACATGAACCCTCGGTCAATACAAACTTGGACAAAATAGAGAAGACTAAAACAACAAATGGTTTTGTTTTCGTTGGTGGGAGCAAGAGAGGATTGAGTAGATGAGATAAGTTGAAGATCTGTCGGAGGCAGATCAAGAAAATATTAGGGCAGAGAGAAATGAGCCATTAGAAGGGAATGTTGAGACCATGGAATCCCACCAAAGCAGATATTGAAATATGGTTAGGAACAAAAGAGATATAGTTTGCACATAAAGACAATAGAAACCCTAGAGTAACACCCCGCAAGTATCATGAGAAATACGTGTTTATCGATTTACACAAAGTCTTTTTCTGTGATTTTCCACACTTATTGCAGGAGTGGATACTAAGGTTGAAGGATAACCACGCAACGAACTGGATCCAACAACTAGAGTGGACCCCAATACAGATTGAGCAGTTAAAGCATGTGAACAACAAATTCACCCGCACAGTAGATTTTTGTCTTGACAGTATTGTGGCAGGTTTCATAACAGAGTTTGCAGTCGACACAACGAATTCGTACAACACAGCGGAGAAAGAGTTTCTACAAGGACCTCGAGGAAGGTACATTCGATCATTGTATACTTATATAAAGATATTTCTATATAAAAAAGGTGTAATGACACTGGAATCAGACAACTAAACTTCCCTGCGTGCATGGGGGAAGAGGGGAAGAATTGGCAGAAAGAGGAAAAATGGAAGGAGAAAAGGCTAAGGGAAAGGAGGAGGAGCCCTTGGACCCAATCATGATGGATGATGACCAGATCGGGTGGATCTTGGAAACAACTGGAAAGACGCGTAGCGGAGTACCCTACCAATACAAGGTGAATACCAAGAAAGAGTTGTAGCCATGAGGGAAGGCTTGGCAAGTGATGAGGAAGAGGTAGAGGATCTTCGGGCTGTGGAGCATATTGAGGAAATCCTGCGTGCAACATGTGAGAGGAAGACAAGAGGTCCAAGAAGGGGAAGAGAAGGAAACAATCCTATCCATATTAATGTCAGTGTGGAACCCATAAACCCATGTGCGACTAATACACCACTATTTAGACAACCGAAGTTCAGAAGAAGTCTGACAACATGAAGTACATATACACAAGGAGAAACAACTGGAGGAGCCAGTTTAGGCAACACTATTCAAGTATCTACACCATGCGAAGGTAGTAGCTCAGTGTTCAGAATGGTAGGACACAATCCCACCATCAGGTTACCATAATTTCGAGGAGAAGCAACAGAAGACCCTGAGAAACACTTGTTCATTTGTGCAAATATCTGGGAAGCAAAACAGATCATTGATGAACATACAAAACTTGCACAATTATCTATTACGCTAAGAGACTGTGCATTGGACTGGTACATGAGTCTAGACGCAAACAGTGCACCTGGGATGACAAGGACACTGACAGACATTAAGAAGTTACAGATAAATGAGTTCCAGAAGCTGATCTCAAAGGGTCAATACATGAACGAGATGATCGAAATTAGACAGAAACTAGGAGAATCTGTATGGGAGATTGACCAAACATTCAAGCGAATGAAAGGGAAGTTGAAATATCTCATGAACAATATGCAACATCGACACCTATTTGTCAACTCACTACTCCCACACTTAAAATACCCATTGCGACAACATAAGTTATAGTTGTAGGTAGCCCTACAACTGGAAGAAAACCAGTACCAGGAAACATACCCAAATATCGAAGAACTAAAGGAGGATCTAAAGAAGTTAACATTTTAACTCAACCGGAATAAGAATAAGGATAAATGGGAAGTCATTTGGTCGCTACATGCAGAACAGAAGGACACCACAAGAACAAATGTACAACATTCGTGCAGTATATGGTAGTAGGAATTCCAAACCCATTACCAACATGAGGAACATGGTGTGAAGTCTATAATAAACTGGGTCACGACCCATATCACTTCCCGATGATGCAGAAATACTAAACAGTCCCAAAGAGTTCATATTACACCTTTTGCAAGTCAATGGTCCACGACGAGAAAGATTGTAGAACTATGCATTTGATGTGAGAAAGGACATCAGATGCATATAGAGAGTAGGCAAAAATGATGATTGGGCAAGCCACACCACAGTTTAATCAAGTTACAGCTCCATACAACACTGCGCAACATCAGTATAATACTACACAACAACCATATAATAACGTGCAGCCGCAGTACAACACAACACAACCTTAGTACAATACCGCAAAATATAATTAGGTGCCTCGGTATAATTCACCCAGAGGAGATCGAGCAGGATACAAAGGTGTAGGATAAACTAGAGGAGGGTTTGGACGAGGTTGAGGACTAGTCATCTATCACAATTGTCAGAAACTGGGACATTATGCAAGGGAATGTCTGCTTCCACCAGCAACTTGTATGTATTGTCACGCATCGGACCATGATACAGAAGAATGTCTGACACTATTAGTAAAGATCCAGGAAAAGAGGAACTAGAACAACCAAAATGTTCAGTGGATTTCTATCGAAGCATGGGATGAAGGATGGAACATCAACATTGTTACTCATGGAGGAGCTAAAACAGGAAACGAGGAAGTCTGACAAGAGCTAGCAAAAAATAAATGGGTGAAGAAGAACATCGAACCAAAGAAGCAGTTCGACACGCAAAATGAGAAGGCAATATTTGAGGAAGCCAGAGAAGAATTTCAGAAGGAAGACATGGCATCAACTTCAGTTGTGCAACAAAGCAAGGAAGCACTGTAGTACGATATGCCTCTGCTATTGAATCATACCAACAAAATGCAACCCATGGGACAAGTAAGTACAATCAAAGGATTCTTGCAATCATGTGTAAAATTATTAAGTGATCCATCATCTGTGAAAATATTGCAAAACATACTAGAAAATGTAGCATTGAGACGAAAGAAAAAATAGAACCAAAAATAGTCAATCACCTACATACTAGGAGAAGAACAGGTAGGGAATTCAGACTGAATATAAACATTAGAGACTTCAACATGGGAGACATCATACTACATTTGGGATCCGAGGTCAATGTATTACCAAAGAAGACATGGAAATGTATGGGAGAGCCCACATTAGGATATTCACCAGTTCAACTAAAACAAGAAAACCATCATAGAGTACTACCAATCGGTAGACTAAAAGGAGTGATAGTAGATCTGGATGGAGTGTGCACTAAAGCAGATTTTGGAGTCATTGAAATAGTGCATGACACAACACCATACCCAACATTTCTTGGTTTGGATTGGGCGTTTGACAACTAGGCGATAATCAACTTGAAGACCAGGAAAATGACATTTGATTCGGGTGAATACAGGGTCATCATGCCATTAGATCCATCAGAAGGGGAAAGTTTTGTAGAACCTACTTGCATAGACTTAGAGGAAATCAACCAGTTGTACAAAACAATTGCATGCGATGAGGATTATGTAAACCCAACTGAAGATGGGATACTCAGTTAGCGGAGCATTACTTCATGTGCAACAGACTCAAATATCGGTTTAGAGAACTGGCAACAAAGGCTACATGAAGTATCCACAAGGATATGTGCAAGAATAGACCACACAGTAAGATGGGTAGGCACAAAAATAAGGGAACCACCTAGTTTCCATGGAATAAATGATCTAGAAACATTCTTTCCACAGTACAAAGATGAAGTTTTAGATAAACAAAGACTGTTATCACTCAATATAGAAGTCAAGGCCACACCAATAAGATGGTGGGGCGCACACAAAGAGACAATCACAGATTGATACCAATGTATGCGGTTACTGCACATAAGGTTTGGTGTAGAACAAAAAAACAACAAGCAACAGAAGTATGATGGACAAGGGGCATCATCAGAACACTTGGAGGAGTGAAGAACGTTGTGGAAAATGACACCCCTAGAGGAATGGCCTCATCATTTTATGCAAACCCTAGAGGGCATACCAATGAACTAGTATACAAACTAGGAATTGTGCAAAGGAACTACGACCTGGATGACATTGCAATAGAATTTTACAGTCACTTTCTCATTCGAGCATGAGAACCCCAACATAGATGCAACTCTTAAAAAGATAAGAGGGGTGATATTCATCAAAGAACCAGAAGTAGACCTTATCACAAAAGAACAAAAGAGGAATAGGCAGACAATTAAAGAACTGTTTTCATGTTACCATGTGCAAGAGGAAGCACCGGATGAAAACAACCCACGCGATATTCAGATCGAGGAAGAGGAAGGTGAGAAAGAAGTGGAAGTTCCACCTATAGAATCAGAAGTTATTGCCATGTCGATCAAGGTAAAGAAATTCAACATTGGGACAATTGAGAATCCCAATATGGCCAACATTGGAGATTACTAGGATGAGAAAATAGTGGAAAGAATCACCGATTTATTGCACGAGTACAACAACTTGTTTCCCACAACATTTACAAAAATGAAGGCTATAGTCGAAGAGCTAGGAGAAATGAAGATACCAGTCAGACCTGAAGCAAGAATGATTAGGCAACGACCATATAGATTGAACCCAATGTATAAGCAGAAAGTAAAAGATGAGATCGAAATAATGCTTGAAGCCGGAATCATAGATCTAGTGGAAGAATCCAAATGGATAAGCCCGATGGTAGTACAAGACAAGAAACAAGGAGGGATACGGATATGCGTCGACTTGAGGAAGTTTAATGATGCATGCCTACATGACCCAGCCCCTACACCTTTCACGGATGAAGTGTTAGAGAACGTAGGAAGACATGAAGCTTACTCATTCAC
Organism: Picea abies; assembly: GCA_900067695.1. Taxonomy (NCBI): domain Eukaryota; kingdom Viridiplantae; phylum Streptophyta; class Pinopsida; order Pinales; family Pinaceae; genus Picea; species Picea abies. The sequence goes on from CBVK0100300173.1 coordinate 10,916, forward strand.
TAATGGATTCTCAGGCTACCACCAGATCAAGATAACACAGGAAGACATATACAAGACCACATTTGTGACAAAATGGGTATCCTACCAATACACAGTCATGCCATTTGGATTGAAGAGTGCACCAACAATATTATCCATAGTAGTCATTTCCACGTTTAAGGAATTCATCCACCATTTTCTAGAAGTATACTTGGATGATTGGACAGTCTATAGTTTGTTGAAAGACCATGTAGAAGTCTTACGCCTGATGTTAGAAAGATGTAGGCAGTACTAGATATCACTAAACATAAAGAAATGTATATTCATAACACCGTCTGGGATACTACTGGGCCATATAGTATGCAAACAAGGTTTATTAGTAGCTCCTACAAATATTGCAGTAATTGTTAACTTACCACCACCAAAAATAGTCTGTCAGCTAAGAGCGACATTGGGACACACATGATACTACAAGAAGTTTATCAAAGGATATGCGCAGATTACTGCACCAATGGAAAAACTGTTAAGAAAGGATACAAAGTTTCAATGGAACAATGAGTGTCAACACGGTCTGGATGCCCTAAAGGAAAAAATGGTCATTGCATCGATATTAGTATTTCTAGACTGGGAGAAGACATTCCACATGCATGCAGATGCATCAGTCGTAGCACTTGGAGCTATCTTGGCACAGCCAAGAGTGAGAGACTTGTATCACCCGATATCATTTGTGAGAAAAAAGTTATCTGACTCAGAACAAAACTATAACACTACAGAAAGAGAAGCCTAGCTATGGTCTACGCACTACAAAAGTTCATACATTACTTCTTGGAAAAACACTTCAAGATGTTCATAGATCACTCAGCCTTGAAATACCTAGTCAACAAGCCAGTGTTGGGGGGGAGAATCTATCGATGGTTACTGCTATTTCAAAAATTTGACTTTGAAGTAATAGTTAAGATAGGAAAATTAAATGCAGGACCTGACCACCTATCAAGAGTCACAAGTGGAGAAGAACCTACGAATTTAGAAGACAAATTTCTGTATGCATAGTTATTCTCAGTCCAGATCGTTGATGAATAATTCATAGATATCATTCAGTACTTGAGAACAGGTACTGCACCACAAGAATATAACACCCTCAAAAGAAAAAACTGGTAGTTTGAGATGCATACTATCAACTGATCACATGACACTTATACAAAATGGGTGCAGACAACATATTGTGCAGATATGTGTTAGAACATGAAAGACCAAGAGTGTTAGCAGAATCCCATGAAGAGATCGCAGGAGTATACTGCGCAGGAAAATCTACCATGCATAAGGTATTGCACGTAGGACTATGGTGGTGGACGATTCATAGAGACTTGAAGGAGTACTATCAAATATGTGATATATGTCAAAGAGTAGGTAAACCCAATATAAGGGACGAATGGCCATTACGATGACAAGTAACATTGCTAGACTTTGATAAGTAGGAAATAGAATTTGTGGGACCAATAAACCCACCAACAAAAAGAACAAGATCTAGGTACATTATCACTGTGATGGAGTACCTAACAATATCGGCAAAATCCGCATCAGTAAAAGATTGCAGTGCATAAACAACAACACACTTTATGTTTGAACAAGTAATCACTAAATTTGGATGCCCAAGAGTTTTGATAAGAAACCAAAGAACGCACTTCATAAACAACACCATCAATGCTATGACTGAAGAATTCAAAGTCCATCATCAGAAGAGCACACCATATCACCCACAGGAAAATGGTACAGTGGAAGCATTTAACAAGATTCTGGAGAATGCACTAACAAAGATCTGTAACGTCAACATGGATTAATGGGACCTTAAAGTAGCACCAGTATTATGGGCCTACAGGACTACATGCAAAAAGTTGATAGGGTACACACCATTTAAACTGGTCTATGGCCAAGAAGCAATGGTGCCATTAGAATTTTTAGTACCAAGATTGTGTGTAGCAACAATTACACAAATGAAAGAATGAGGCATAGTACAAGAGAGATTGAATCAATTAATGACTATGGAAGAAGATCATATCTTAGCAGGGTTCCACCAACAAGTTCAGAAAGCGAGGGACAAATCTTAGCATGATAGGAACATCAAGAAGAAAACTTTCAAGGAAGGATATTTAGTATTTATGTACGACAGCAAATCGTTTCAACACCCAGGAAAGATCAGAATGCATTGGCTAGGACCTTATGAAGTAAAATATGTCACAGATGGAGGAGCTGTACAATTGAGAGACTTATCAGGTGCAGAACTCAGAGGGATGATCAATGGGAGCTGACTGAAGCTGTAAAAGGATAGTCGACTACCC
>CBVK0100300174.1:0-13229 GCA_900067695.1 Picea abies
CTTATCCAGAAGGAGAAGTCAGCCCCAGCAAAACTGGCAGAACCACTATAAATACAGGGTGCCAGTTCTCATTCGTCACATCTCAGAATTGCAGTTCTGCAGTTTGGTGTGCACTGCAGTTGCAGTTTTGGTGCGCAGGTTTGGAGGAAGAGTTGGTGCAGCTGCAGCAGCAGCAAGTTCTCAGTTTTGGCTTGAATATCTCTTGGCTAGGGTTTGGACTATCTGATCAGCTTTTTGTGATGCGCTATCCTTGGGGATTGATGCGCTACTCTTTGTTTGGCTATCTAGCCTAGGGTTTGCTTCCGGAGGAATTCTCAGTCAAGGTTAAGGTGCTCAGAGGGAGGCTTCAGCCTATGGTTGGGTGACAAAGGTATCGTTAATGGTAAACGAGCACACCATCTTCTATATTCTAACACGTGATTCTATGTGATAACCAGAGTTGTATAAAGATGACAAAGAACCCACTGTTCCATGACAAGTCGAAGCACATAGAGATCTGGGATCACTACATTCGTGATATGGTGCAGAGGGGAGCTATAAAGCTCCAATATGTTGGCACAGATGAGCAGGTTGCAGATGTGTTGACCAAGCCTTTGTCTCGTGTGAAGTTTGAGCACTTCCGAGACAAGCTTGGTGTAGTCCGAAAGGACCTCCCTCGAAAGGGGGAGTGATGTTGATGATACTATGGTATCCTGACCAACAGCGGGTAGCTCCGTTAGGATTTTATATCCTAGAGGATTGATCATCCCTGGACAAATCTCGAAGGTCCGGTAAGGACGGTCTATCAGAGTACCTGTGCATGTATATGTCAGTTGTGGTCAATAGTGGTAGCTCCGTTAGGATTTTATATCCTAGGGCATCTTAGGATTCTTGGGCAGATTCCGAAGGTCCGGTAAGGACGGTCTATGAGAGTACCACGTGGTAGCTTGTTAGGATTTTATATCCTAGGGAATGTTATGATTCCTGGGCAGATCATGAAGGTCCGGTAAGGACAGTCTGTCAGATTACCACAAAATGTTGTTGTTGCACCTGCCTCATTCTGTTTCCATATGTTGATGATGTTGTTCCAGCCTCGTGTTGTTAATGATATTGTTTCAACCTCGTGTTATTGATGATGTTGTACCATCTTTGTGTTGTTGGTGATGATGTTCTAGCTTCATGCTATTGATGTTGATGTTTCAGCTTCATGTTGATGATGATGATGATGATGACGTTACTCCAGCTGCATGCTGTGAACAATGATGATATTGATGATGAGAAAAACTTTCGATGATTTGTAGATGTGTCAGTCAGTGTTCCAGATGTTGATGATGATGTTGCCCTCTCTTTATCTTGATGATGTTGTATTGGGTCATGTCAGTAGAATACCCTTCTCGTTAAGGGGGAGTGTTGAAATATTGTAACTTCGAAGAATATTCTAATTATATTTGAGTTATTATCTTAGAGATCAAATACCCTTTTGTGGATTGATCATGCCAGGTCTTGTATAAGACCAAATCCCTTTTTGTGGATTGGTCAAACCATATTTATATGGTGGTATTTGAGAAGTCAACCCCTAGTGTTTATAAAGTGGTTTTAACCACTCCTTGAGGAAGTCGGCCCTACTAAGTGAATAGACATAACCCTAGCGCCTCCCCAACTAGTATTTATATGTGAGGATGGTGCCTCACTTATACACACTCACACTCACTCATCTAGTGCGCATATCTTGAAGGCAATTGCAATTGCAGGAGGAAGGAGAAGAGAGGTGCATGCTCAGTCTTGGTTAATCTTTGGTGTTTTGGTCTTAGTCTTGGTATTGTATTGGCAATCTATTATTGAGGAAGTTTTTGTTGGGTTTTCTCCCCCATGAGGGTTTTCCATGATAAAATGTTGTGTACCTTGTGATTTTGATTCTTTCAGTGATCCTCTTTAGGTTGATGTTTTGGAAATGCATTGAATGCTCATGTAATTTGGAAATAATCTAATAACAACACTAAATCTTAACAATATCTCACTTAAAAACCCACTTTTCGTTAAGTTTCCTAAGTTTGCTATATGTCCCTTAATTCACCCACAAAGTGAATTAATAGTCACTTTTTCCTTAAGTGACAAATTTCACCTTTTTGACTTAGGATAAAATCAATGTGAAATTAGACATAAAGAAAAGGGTACAAAGGTCAAATCATTTCCCTCTTGTGGTTAGAGACACACAACCACAAGGGGACCACTTCCCATGGTACACAAAACTCAATAGTTTGTAGCATCAGATAGGTACTTCCACATTGGTTTTGTGTCTAACATGTGGAAGTCGTCGTTAATACCTCTCAAGACTTAGGAAATTCACTTTAACTAGGTAATTATTTAAGTGAATGTCTTTTTATAATTAATTGAGTTTAATTTAATGAAATGCCTAAGTTTTTGGCATTAGTGAATTAAATTTAATCTTAGCCATTGATCTCAAGTGTTGGTGAGAACTAATATCAACCATTGATAACTTTGGAGATCTAGGGTTTTCGATTTAAGGTAAAATCAACATTACAAAAGAAAGCTAAGGTGAGAGAAGGAGACACACACACACAGAGTGAGATAGTGAGATCTCATTGATTGAGTGCAGAAGGACTTTCATCCAAGTGTGCAAGGTCCGAGGAAAGAAGCTATGGGCAGCAAAGAAGTAGCGGCCAGCAAGATCAAAGGACAGTTCTTGAGGTGTGAACAGCTATTTTGTTGTTTGTATTTTTCCTCGGAGAAGCCATTTTCCCAGGACAGGAGCCCTTGTAAGCTTGGATTCATTTATAATGAAAAGCTGATTTGAAGGGCAGAAATATGTGTGCATAATTCTGATTTCCTGTTTATTGTTTCCGCTGATTTATTTATTCAAATAGTTAAAACCTGGTTGTGCTTTTATTCAGTAAATCTGCAGTAGTTTACAGCAAGTTATTTACTAGGAATTAATTGCCAGGGTGTTGGGTTAATGAAATTAACATAAAGAAGCTAATATGAAACAATGTATTAGGCAAATGTCATCAGCAAATCCAGAAGTAACGTGGATGCAAAAACTAAGCAGTTGAATGAACATAGTTTTCAAAATAATTAATCATACAAAATCAGACAAATTCGGGAGCTTAGGGTGACAAGATCAACCTGTTTAAGAGCAACAGCTAAGCCTGTTATAGTATGATTGTGAGGACCACCTTGAAGACCAGGGAACACAGCTGCATTAATCTTTTCCTCGTAGTCATACTTAACCTTCAATGCAAGGTGGCAAAATATTATTATACTAGTAGCACATAGGGTTTAAAATTTCAGTTTTCCACTCTAAATAGAAAAGGATGAAATCGACCATCAAGCACCTTGATACAGAATAAATATTTTGACAACCATTAAAACCTGAAGAGCTAAAAGCTTAAATCTGAACACAATAAATTTAGTCTCATTCCTTCTATAAAATCCTTTCATAAGTATACCTCTTGCCCCTGCTTGTTTATCTCTTTGACGCCCTTTCTATAAAAGATCATTGCACCACGAGGACCGCGGAGTGACTTGTGTGTAGTGGTGGTCACTACATCTGCAAACTCAAAAGGAGATGGAACTACACCACCTGCAACAAGTCCACTTATATGTGCCATGTCCGCTAACAACACAGCTTTTTGCTTGTCACAAACCTATCCAACAACAAAAAGGTAAAAATGATAAAATATCAAGAAAGAAAAAAATACTGGAAGAAAAGCAGAACCTGTGAAGCTTCTACCAGTCAACTATGAATCAGGCAGTCTGTCCAAAAAGATCAATACCTTGCGCATCCGAGCATAGTCATAATGGCGCGCATAAGCACTAGCACCAGCAACAATGAGTTTAGGCCTGAAGAGGACTGCACTTTTCTCCAGCTACAAACACAGAGCCAGGTAAATACTTTCATACATGCCTGTTCATATCATAAAAGAATTGTTTTTTAACTGACAGATTCTCAAATGCAACTGTAGCATTGAGGTATCTATCATTTGATACTGTTGAGCATATCCAAGTCCTTCAGGTCAACCTTTTAAGTTTGTTTAAATTCAATGGTGAAAAAAGAGAAACAATCAAGGATAAATAATGATAGTAGAACCAGGAAAGACCAAATCTTTTCACTTCTTAAAATTAAAGAAAAATGTAATAAGACCAAGACGAGAAACAAGATAGGACATGGCAATGCAAAGAAGATCAAGAACAAGAAAGACAGTTTTAATAAATAAATTATCAGAAAATAAACGATACTTATATAGTAGTGGAAAAAAATGCTTGACTTGATGTATTGATTTGGATGACCTATTACTAATACTGTACTGACGGTCTGCTAAGAATCATTTTAAAGGGGAGATGAAGAATTTCGTGGACAATCATCAAAGGTTGTTATTCTGTTTGACTGAAAAATCCCTCGGACTGGAGGTGGTGGGGATTTCACAGGAAAATAAATACCCAATATTAAACAATGCATTATTAGATATTGCTACTTGGACAGTCACAAGAGAATTTTACCCAAATGAATCCATTCAAAACAAACCACACATTAATGTAATTTAGAGGCCCCGGATGTTTTGATTCTTAATTTAGTGATTTACAACAAAATTGAAATTATGAAAAAATAGATCAACCATGACATGAGCTATTTGAAAAGAAGTAAACCAAAAAGCTTATCAATACCTTTTCAAGACCAAAGTGGTCCAAGAATTATATAATATAGACTTGATGTATGATACATATAGGAGTACTGAATACATCTCCTATACCTATCAAAATAACTTTAGATAATGAAAATGTATTATAACAGTTAAGTACCTACTCCCAACACAATATAAGCTCAACAATCAAACATTAAGCATTAGTACCTAAAATAACAAGGATTCGTTTAGTATTATTAGGTCTGTTTGCCAAAGAATCATGATATTCAGTAGGCACATCCTTCAATTGTTCACTTTTGCAACGCCCATAGGCTTATGCATATTATTGTCAACATAAATGCCTAGAATCCAAGTCATGGACAGCATTCCACAATTCATAAGAACACCGGGGTATGTCTATGAAACTTTCAAGTGCAAGGAAACCACATCTCACATGATTTTAGAGGTTTCTACCTCTGTTATCAATTGGTACATCCATCCAAAGAAATAACATCAAGTTATATATTGGGGTTCAATCACTCATTCCAGCAATGTGATTATTTGATGATGTTGTTGGTCTATATTTAAAAAAAAATTGAAAAAAAATGAATTTATTTTGTATTTTTACATGCTTCCGCAGTTTGCCCTTTTTTTGGCCAATGTTTCTAATGTCCAAACCCCCGGTGATATTTTGCCGATGATGATGTTTGCAACACTCATATTACGTATGTGTTTACAAATCATGTCAGTGTTTAGTATTTACACTCTCATTTTGTATGTGTACAATGTTTAGATATCATGTCTAGGCTCTTACAGCTAATATTAATGGGAATGCTTTTTTGGTTATATTTTCAAAGTTATGAATGGTTTTGATTCTTGAAATCTGAACTTCCTATAGTTCTGGCTCATGGTTTTTCTATTGGGTGTGTTGTTTCCCAATATCTGGATCCCGAATTTTTTTTAAATACTGGCAAGTCTGTATCTGGACCCTGACTTTTTTTTTAAATTGGCAGATCCATATTTGGATCTTCGTAACTGTTACACATTATTTCCGTCATCCCTATGACCGTTAATGATGTAAACCTATCTGTTGCCTTCAGAGGGGTCAATGGCCTGAGTTCCTAAAGAAAGAAGAGAGAAGAACTTTTCCTGAGAAAAGAAGTTGCATTCTCCTTTGTAAAAACCCTATTAAAGAGGGGATGTTCGCAGGTTGCTAGATAGGCAGGGTGCGAGAATGCCTGATTCTCGCAGGCTGCACCATAGCTGGGTTGCGAGAGGTTCGCAGGTTGCTCTATAAGCAGGGTGCGAGAATGCTCATACATGGGAAAAACAACCATCTTCTCGATGCTTCTAGAAGGAGAAACTTCTATGGTGAGGTGGCATCTGAATGGTTTGGATCTTACTCGCTTTCATGATTTGGTGGGATCATCCTAACCTCCTCACCTTATCCTCTTCAGCTTATAAAAGGAGAGGAGCTCTCATGGAGAAAGTTGGCTTGGATGAGGTTAGCTTTTGATTTTGGAGCTTGGATTGGATTGAGATTTGGAGATTGTTAGCTTGGCTAGATGAGCCATTTTGTCAAGATAGATTGTGAATATTATCAGATCTATGCTCTCAGAATTCTTGGAGTGGAAGTGTGTGGGGAACGAAGGATAGTTGGAAGGGACCTTACGACATCAAGGCTATGGTTGTAATCTCTCTTTCACATTTAATATGATACAGTAATATGATTATTTCCTATTAAGCTTGTTGTGTTTTATTGTATGATTCCTTGATCACATACATAGGTTTATATTGAATTTACACTATTACTATCACTTTGGTTGGTTCGTTCTTTTGCAGGATCATCATTGTATGAGTGTTGGAACGGAGCTAAGATGGCGATAGCGAGAGGAAGCGGCATTTAAATGGTAAGTCACCTATCCCTCTTTAGTTAGTAAATTCAATATCTAAAACTTAAGGAATCTAGGGAGATCAGTTAGTGTCTACACCTACTGATTTATCCGATAACAGTAACATAGTGAAAAAGTGAGAAGGTAGAATCACCCCACTGATTGCACCCTTTTCACATATATCTTATTTTAAATTTAACTAAAATATCGATGTCCACGAGTGGCAAAAGTTGGAAGAAATTTTAACAAAGTTTGCAACTAGTCTACCATAGAAGACAAAGTTGTTATTTTTGTATTTGTCCATCCATTTAAGAAATATGCCTAGTTTATTTAATACAAGCGTTACAGAAAGAAGTAAACTAGGATAAGTAATGATGAAACATGTTTAAAGAATACCTTCCTTGCAAAAGTAATCAATATGAATTGAGATCTAGAATTTACAAATAACTTTTCAAAAACATGAATCAAATTTTATTGAGAAAGGTACTTCCTTGAAAAAATAAGCACAACATATCAACCTTCAACTAATGAACAAATGGAAGTAGTGAACAATTGTCTTGGAAGTTATCTATGATGCCTCAATTTAAATCAGCAAGGATGATAGTTGTGTGGCAAAATCTAATACACAAATACAAAATAGAACTTGTTAAATTTCAGCAAAAATAGCACCATTTACAACTCTGTACGCATATGAACCACCTAAAGATTAAATATTGCATTGTATCTAAATGGATAGTCCTGGCTAAGAAAGATCACATAGTGTAATCAAGATATTGATGAATCACTCATCAAATTAATAAACCAAAGTGCTTAACCTAGGAGACTTGGTCAAAGATGATCCCTCTCAACCAATTTTATGCTTTTATAAATACTTAATACAATATGGAGTGTAAACATCAGTTCCAGCAATATACTCTTATGCTTGCATACTTGTCCTCGTGTTTCCTTTCTTGTATGTAAGTTCTTTGCATTGTGTTTACTGTGTTCATATCATGTTTATCCAGTGTTACACCCCAAGTTGCACTAGGATGGACTTGCAGTTGAGCCGCCAAAGTTGAACAAGATACTTGCTCAAATTCAAAGTTCAGAAGTCCAGCCGACCATTATGGCCCCTCTTTTTCTTCTTCTTTTTCTTCATCCCGCATTTTCCATACCCCCGCAGGGGAATTGTGTTGATGTTTTGATAGCAGCGGGAGGTATTCCCTCCTGGACAACCTTTCTTAGAGAAGAAGAAGATTCCAGAAGTCAAAGGAAGACCATTGAACAGTTGAAGAACACCCCAGACAAGAAGTCGGTCCACATGAAAAGAATAAAGCGGAAATGGAATTTCCAGTAAGAGAAGTCGGCCCACAGGAAAAGATAAAGGGGAAATGCTCATAGTTTCAGTATATGGTATATGGTTGTTAAAAGTAAAGGGAGATCTAAATACACTGGTAAATCTATTGTTCTGAAAATTTAAAAAAATCTAATGGTTTCAGAACTAAGTACCTTCAGAACAGTCTAACCACTGGAAGGAAGATCTTGAGATTTGCAGCTGCACAGTTTTCTTTTTTCAAGCTCGTTGAGCACTTATTCCAAGGTTGTTGGAACTATCTCCATCTCAGAGAAACTCGTGTAACCCTAGTGCACTCACAGCAGCTCTCAGATTACAGTTTGGTGAAGTTTGAAATTTTGGGATTTTTCAGATCTAGTGTTTCTATCAGCGAAAACAAGACTATATGAAAGCAAGAACACAAGCAGGAAACTAACCCTAAGGCATCAGCTCAGAAACGTGATGATGAACAAGTCAAAAACTGTTTCCAACTACTTCATGAAAATCTCGCAAATCAAGGACCAGCTAGCAACGATTGGAGATCCAGTAGACGATGCGAAGCTTGTGACTACAAATCTTAATCGCTTTCCTTCTTCTTGGGACCCATTTGTTCAAGGAATCTGTGCAAGAAGTAAATTGCCCAAATTTGACAAGCTATGGACAAACTGTACCCAAGAAGAATCCAGATTTATATCCAAATCGCAGAAGACCAATGATGAAGAGAACAAAGCTCTCGCTACTCATGTGAAGAAAAGGAAAGAAAGAAGAAATACCAATCCGATGAAAACTAGAAGATCAATTCCAGACCACAAGAAGGCTGTATCTAAAATCAGATGTTTCACTTGCAAGAAGTTGGGACATTTTGCCTATCAATGACCTTGAGAGAAAGGGAAGAGAAAGCATCATGCACATGCAGCAGATATGGAAGAGTCCACATCTCAGAAGAGGACAAAGGAATCAAAAGATGAAGAATGTGTCTCTGTCTCAGCTCTCACAGGTACTATCACTCAAGGAAGTGCTATTTGGCTCATTGACAGTGGTGCTTCCAAGCACATAACCGGGTTCAAAAGTTCTCTTACAAAATTGACAAAGAAGAGTTCATACCTTCAGGTAGAACTTGGGGATGATTCCAGGCATGCAGTCAAAGGAGTAGGAGAAGCCTCCTACCAGCTTGATTCAGGTAATTCCATCTCAATAAAAGATGTTTTGTTTGTACAAGGCTTAAAGAAGAATCTTCTTTCTATTTCTGCTTTAGAAGATAAAGGCTTCAGAGTAGCATTTGTGGATGGCCAATGTAGTGTCCCCAAGGCCGAGCCCTATTGTAAATCATGTTCTAAAAGGAATTGTAATTATGTTTTATAGGCTGGTGAGCCAAGTTTTTATAAGCTGGTGGCTTATGTGTTTGTTAGGCCAAAGAGACTAAGTGTTGAAGGCCAGGAACCTATTGTTGTATATGTAATCACGCAGAACAAATTAATAAAAAAATTGTAAACACCGCCAGGTGCAGACCGACCACGATGAATGAGTGAAGGGGGACTGAGCTTCCACAGAGAAGGCAAGGGATTAGGGGCTGGAAGGTGGGAAAAGGGGCTAACTGTTAAGCCTAGGGGGCTTCAGCCTTGGGAATAATATTTTAATATTATTCCAAAAAAGCATGAGCATTTCATGTTTTATCCTAAGTTCCTAACCATGAGGAAAGTGATGCATGCTAGGTAAACGCATGCAGTTTCCAGGACGACAAGTGTCAGCCTCGACCCATGCAAATAAAATGGCGAAGATGAGACGTGATGGGGGTTCTCCTCCATTCCACCCGACGGCCTGAGTGCATACGGCCTCTGAGCGGTACGACGGATCCAACCTCTGCAAAAAAACCTCGTACATATTCTGAACTGAAAAACCTGTGTTCGTCTGGAGAATCCGTGTGTATCCTCTATCTGAGATCGAGCCTGTGCGTGGGGTCTCTATCCCAAAGTCGTGACCGTGAGCCATTCGGCCATTGTTGAGCTTGTAGGAAAGCCGCGTCAGTTTTCCCTGTTGACTGTTGTGGCCACGCAATGCTAGACTGCGTGGGGCTTGTTGGCCAGTTTGTGCAACACTCTCTCCAAGAGAGAGAGGTAGTTGAATTGGAAGAACAGGTTGCTTGGCCTGTGAGCGACTCTCTCCAGGTGAGAGAGTGCACAGAGGAAGGAGAGAACTCCTGGAAGGAACCCTGTAGCTGCCACAGAGCTCGGAGACTTCCGGTCCGGTCTGTTGCTGTAACCCAAGGCAAGGGAGGTTAGCAGTCAAAGGACTGTCTAGGTGACAGAGAAGGTGCATACTCCTAGGGTGGAACAGGCATGTGGGGAAGAAGAGTCTGTGGGCAATGAGCATGAGTGGTTCCTGGGAGAGAATTCCTTCCTCGTGACTGTGTGTTTTCCCTGTAACCTCAGCCTAGCCTAGGATTCCTTGCCTTGGGGTGGAGCTTAGTCCCAGCTCAGGGGTGACCTACTGCTGAGTTGATGAGCAGTGCGGTCTAAGGCTGGGAGGTTCGTGGAAGGCCTGCACCTGGTTGGTGGAATTACCTCAGTTTCAAGATAAGTATCAGCTTATGTTAAATGTTATGTTTTGCATGCCTGTGATGCTTATATTTTATCATGTATTCTGTTGTGCAGATGAATTATGGTTAATGCCATTCTTAAAATTATGATAGCAATAATTTATATGACTTACTCTGAGTTTAAATGTGTTTCATTTGCTTAAATGCATGTTGTTTTATAATCCGAGAGTGAGTGTTATATTTCCGCGAAGTTTGTTAACCGAAAAAGTGGTGTTACAGTTTGGTATCGCGAGTTGCGAAAGGGTGACTTTGGTTACGAAGATATAACTGTTGGATCTTCGTGGACCGAGATTCCGAAGTCCCAAAGTCCCGAAATTGCAGAACCGTCAGAGCTCAGAAAACTTTGTGAAGTTAAAACGTTTTCTCACTCACGTTGGCTTATGAATGTTGTAAGTTTTCTTGAAGGTTTAAGGGCCTGACAAACTTCGGTTGACTGCACGTTGTGTGTGCAGAGTTCAACGAGTGTCAGGACAGCCGAAAACTGACGCCAAGTATGGAATTGGAAGAGGTGCAGATTGCCTCCGAAACAGAAGACGAAAGAGAAGGAAAGGAAGTCAACTTGGGAGTCGAAGGAACAAACTCTATTGGGCACGGAAAAGAGATAGATGAAGAGGGACGCGTGATGAAACTCATTGAAAAATTGCAGAAAGATGCCCAGGCTCGCCGAGCTGATAGCCGAAAGCTCATGAAAATCAGGGATCGGCAGGGTGAATTCAACTTAAAAATGTTGAAGAGCCTGGAAAGAATAGAAAAGAAATTGGAAAAAGAGAGTGACACAAGCAGATCAAGAAGTGTCAGAACCCCTAAGAGCAGAAGAAGATCGAGGAGTGGTAGCAGACATTACCATCTCTCCCCGAAGCATTCTGGCAAGGAAACACACAGTAGTTCAAGCCCATCCCCTACCAGAAAACACCGAAAATCTGGAAGGGATGAATTGAAAGGGGAAATCAACAAGTTTAAACCGCCTACATTCGATGGTGAACATAAGAAGGAAGAAGATGTCGAAACATGGTTGTTGGGTATGAAGAAATATTTCTAATTGCAGAACTACTCCGCTCATGCAGAAGGAAGAATTGCGATGTATCAGCTAAAGGGAAAAGCATCCATGTGGTGGGATCAGTTGGTGCAAGTGCATCACATCAGAGAGAAAGATATCACCTGGAAGGAGTTTAAGAGGTATTTTGAAAAGAAATACCTGACCAAAAGATATTATGATAGAAAGATGAAGGAGTTCTTCGAACTCAAGCGAGGTAGCATGACCATTGATGAGTACGAACGAAGTTTCTTGGAACTGCTGAAATATGTTCCATTCATCAAAGATGAGACTGTCAAGATTCAGAGGTATCTGAGTGGACTGCCACCTTCCATCGGTGATAAGATTCAGTATGATGATCCTAAGACCATGGAAGAAACCATAAGAAGGGCGAAATGCTTATACGAACAGCAAAGAGAAAAGCCTACCTTTCGAAAGGCTTGGGATGACCAGAAGAAGTTTAAGAAAGAACATAGGCAGAAGGGAAACAGGCCTCCCTTTTTCAGGAACAATCCTTGGGGACAGTCATCTTTTAGAGAGCCCAGGAAAGTTGAAGGGAGTGAGCAGATGCCAAGACCGCCACCTATGGAGTGTTGGGGCTGTAAAGGGAATCATAGGTACAGAGACTGCCCCCACAGAAAAGATAAAGCGAGAACTATCCATACTGTTCAGCAAGCTGAAACAGTGGAGGATATGGGCAGCGGAATGCCAAGGATCTACGCAGCCCTGGACAACAAACAAGCAGAATTTCAATCGCACATGATTGAAGTGGAAGGTACGATCAACAACCGACCACTTGTTATTTTAATTGATTCAAGGGCTAGCCATAGTTATATAGATCCTAGAGTGGTGGAAAGTTTGCATTTAACAAGAAGCAAACATGAAAAGTCTTGGCTAGTGAAGTTGGCCACAGGAACCAAAAGGAAGGTCACTGAATTGGTTAAGTCTTGTTCAGTAGACATGAAAGGAATGAGCACTAAGGCTGAATTGAACATTTTGCCTTTAGGCTCATACGATTGCTTAATTGGGATGGACTGGTTGGACCAGCACCATGCCCTTCTGGACTGTCGTAACAAGAGGTTTACATGCCTGAACGAAGAGGGAAATCAGGTAACAGTCCAAGGAATTCCTAGAGCCGTGGCTGTTAGGGAAATCTCAGCCATGCAGCTGAAGAAATGTTACCGGAAAGGCTATCAATTATTTGCAGCTCGGGTGGAAGAAGCATCCCGAGATGTAATCTCGAATCTGGAAGACCATGAGGTACTCAAGGAGTTCAAGGACGTATTTCAGGAGGTACCTGGACTACCTCCAAAGAGGGACATCAATTTTTCTATAAATTTGATGCCTGGAGCAGCTCTATTTTCGAAGGCTCCTTATAGAAAGAGTACGCCAGCGCTGAAAGAGTTGCAATTGCAGCTCGAAGAGCTACTAAAGAAGGGATACATTCGCCCCAGCGTGTCACCGTGGGGTGCCCCGATCCTATTCGTGAAGAAGAAAGATGGGACATTGAGGTTGTGCATTGATTTCCGGCAGTTGAATAAGGTAACTGTCAAGAACAAGTATCCTCTGCCAAGGATCGATGATCTTTTTGATCAGTTGAAGTATGCGAAAATATTTTCAAAAATAGATCTTCAATCAAGATATCACCAAATGAGAATAAATGATGAGGACATCAGCAAGACCGCCTTTAGAACAAGGTACAGTCATTATGAGTTCACGGTGGTGCCGTTTGGGCTGTCCAACGCGCCTATTATTTTCATGTGTGAGATCGGAAGAG
>CBVK0100300175.1:0-13229 GCA_900067695.1 Picea abies
ATATTTTATAATATATTACTACTAATCACTACATTGTTTTGGTGATCTATTAATTGAAGTCATGGAAAATCCAAACATAACAAAATCAAACCAATATTTATTTTTTGATGTATTAAAATATTTTGTAATGTATTAATATATATTAAAATATTATATATATAAATATATTATTAATTTTTTATTACTCAATCGAGGCAAATAAATATTTTATTATTAATTATTAGTTTTTTATTATTATTTTAATGTGTTATGTTACATGGACATCTCCCCCATACTTGATTGTAGAGTGTCTATGAAAACAATAATATATTATAAAATTAATATATAAATAAAATTAATTTAAATAACAATTCTTTTCTCTATTGTACCCGAGGTGTAGGACAAAAAAAATCCAGCTATGTTAAAGAATGTGTGCGATGTTAAACTAGCAAACAAAAAAAAATTGTTTTCTCTATTTAATAAAAATTTACCATAATTTATAATTCAAATTAATAAATAAATATTTTAATCTCCAATTTTTTTTTTATATATATTGTTATAACTTATTTAATCAATTAATTTCTTTACTTAATAAGAATTTATATAATTTATAATTCAATTTAATAAATAAAATTTTAATCCCCAAATTTTGCTCATATATACTTTTTATGATCTATTTAACTAGTTATAAAATGATTCAAATAAACAAAGTTTTATAAAATAAATATAACCAATAAATATTCAAATAACAAAAATGTGAAAAAATAAATACATCATAACTAACTTTGTGTTACGAACAAATAAACTCCAATAAAATGTGTTTGATTTAACGAATAACAATTTAATATATATAACTAACTTACTTAAGTTTGATTTGATTTACATGGGTGTTTACAAAATAAAATTATTAAAAAAAAAAATTGAATTGATCCACTTATTACAAAATAAAATAATAAAAAATTGAATTGATTCAATTGTAAGTCGCTCGAAATGTAAAATGTGTTTCGTGGATATAGGAAACCTGTGTTTGATCAACCCTCCATCGTGGGCAGTGCTGGAATTTCTTGAGGCTATAAAACACTTACTTATATTTTCCAAACAGCAGGTGACCTTACTTATCTGAGTGGGAGGGAGCGCACACACGAGTTTTTTCGTTGGTGTTATACATAAATATAACACTTAGGGCATACACGTCCAGAGATCGTAAATAGAGATATTCAGCGGATCCATGGCTTCCGAGGGCGATCATAAGCAGCATGCGCTCAAACTGTTTGGAGTGGATCTCAGCCAACACTACACTAATTTAAGCCGCGATGGCCACACAGTAAAGGCATCTTTAGGAGGAGAAACCCGTGCAAACAAGGAAGGCCATAACGAGGTGACAAAGTTAGAGGGTTCCGCTTCCAAGGGCACAAACTCCTCTCAGGGCTCTAAAGTCCGCGTCTTTCCTTTCATGTATTGCCCAAGAAAGTTCTAGAAGTCTAAGGCGCTGGGAGGCCATCAGAAGGCCCATAAGAATGAACGAGCTGTAAGCAAATCGAATCCCATTCTGAATAGCCTGCCAACTGACTGCTTACAGTATCCTGCTGCTGTAGGGCAGCAGCCTACTAATGCTGTGTTTGCTTCCAATCCCAGACTTTCTCACAATTTTGAACTGCAGAGAGTTGACCTATCAAATTATCAGCCTCACTTTCACGCAGGCCACCAGAATACCCATAAGCATGAGCAAATCGAATCCCATTCTGAATAGCCCGCCAACTGAATGCTTTCAGTATCCTGTTGCAGGGCAGCAGGCTACTCATGCTATGAGTGCTTCCAATCGCAGAATTTCTCGCAATTTTGAGTTGCAGAGAGTGGACCTATCAAATTATCAGCTCATTCTGAATGCCCATCAGAATGAGCAAACTGTAAACAAATCGAATCCTATTTTAAATAGCCCCCAAACTGACTGGATAGGGCAGCAGCCTACTCATGCTATGTTTGCTTCCAATCGCAGACTTTCTCACAATTTTGAGTTTCAGAGAGTGGACCTATCAAATTATCAGCCTCACTTTCAGCAGTTGCCACTCAAATTGGTCTCGAGCTCTTTTTCTTCCATGAAAAGGGCCAGAAATGACATTGAATTGGAGTCGATCGTATTGTCTTCTGTGAAAAGGGCCAGAAATGACATCGAATTGGCGTCGAGCTCTTTAGTTTCTGTAAAAAGTGCGCGCAACGAAGATCCTCAACACCACAATACAACGCCTGGTCGTATGGTTAAGCTTATTACAATACAACGACTTGTCTTTGCATCTTTGAGGCAATGAAAATTTTATATTCTTTGATTGTATTTTGAAACATTGTCACTAGCTAGTTTCAGTTCAAATTCCAAATTTTGAGCTCGCATTCCATTACCCAGACTGGCCATGAAATCTGTACGTATTCTTTTATAGCCATGAAATCTGTACATATTCTTTTATATCGTATTTTCAGCTCTGTACATATTCTTTTATAGCCATGAAATCTGTACATATTCTTTTATATAGTATTTTCAGCTCTGTACATATTATTTTATAGCCATGAAATCTGTACATATTATTTTATATCGTCTTAAAATCTGTACATATTCTTTTATATCGTATTATCAGCTCTGCTATATATGCTTAAACTTGGGACATCTGGGGTGAAATTAAATGAGAAATTAAATGGTGGTCAAAACATATATATCTCTTAGGATTTGCAATGGAAGATAAAAGAAGGGATCCAATGTCAAGAAACCTGAAGTACTATGTATTAAGCCTGGCAGAATATCATATGATATTCTTAGGCTTTACAATAGAAGATAAAGAAAGGATCCAATGTCAAGAAATCTGAAGGCCTCATGTATTGAGCCTGGCAGAATTTAAGATTATAATACAGATATAATTTAAGATTGTAAGTATATGTTTTTTTTTATTATTTGATTTTAATTAGTTTAGATCTATTTTAACATGGAATCTATTAAGTAATAAGAGTTATTAAATTTCTAGAGGTGTAAATATTTAATCTTTCCTTAAGTTTTGCATTCTAAAAGAGGTTTGCATTTAGAGAGATTTCATCCCTCTAGGTCTTTAATAGATCAAAGATTATGATAGATTTACACTAGTTTTACAAATATGAAATTCATCATCATGGAATTACTTAGTAAATAATATGAGACTAATAATCTTCATTTTTTTTATATTATTTTTTACCTATAAAATTTATTGTTATTATTTGTTGTATCAAGAACACCTAAATACATTCTACAATCTAATATTAAAACAATTGTAACATTCATCTCATATCTCCCTAGAATATCTTTGAACTCTATTATATATATCACTCATTTTGATATATCTTTACATTACAACAAATAGATTGTTTAATTACTTTTAACTAACTTAAATTAAAACTTGGAAATGTATAACAGTTGTTTATATAGTAATAGATTTATATGAGCCTCGCCATTAAACTTTTATGTTGATATGTTTTTTTTAACATATTAACTAAGTGATATGTTTTTTCCTTCAAAATCTTTACACAGTAATATGTTGTTAAAGCTCTCCGTGATGTTAAAGTCACTGTTTCGAAACAAATCCAGCTATGTTAAGGGTTGGTGTGGCTCACGCCACTCATTCAAAACCGGACAAAAAATCCATCCATGTTAAGGGTTGGTGTGGCTCATGCCCTAGATGATTTTGACGGCTTCACAGTTTCTTAGCCAAAGGTTGGACAAACTAAGAAACAAAAAATAAAAGTTTAAATATGTCATTTCCTTAAGTTTAAAAAGATTTCTTTATATAAATTCATCTTAGACGCAAATTTAAACTTTAATTTTGATATGTATTTTCTTTAACATATTTGAAGTTTATATTTTTCTTCCATATATTCATTTTATTTTAGCTTTAATCTTAAAATTGAATGTCTATATGTATTTTCTTTAACATATTTAAAGTTTAGATATATTTATGTTTGATTTATAGTTAAAAAAAAAAAATTAAAAGTTTTTTAAATTAATTTATTATTTTCTTATAAATTATAAAAAAATTTAAATGTATTTTAAATATTTTATCAATTATATGTAAGTTTATTTCAAAAATAGATTTTAAAGGAGTTGGGATAATTAGGATTTTTTATTTGTAGTTTCTTATATAGGATTTCCTACATAATTTTTGGTCACCTTTATTGAGTGGGAGCCATCGTGTCCACCACGATCAAGGGATTGTTTCCTCTATTTCCTCCTTCAAGGATCTTTTTTGTAGTTCCTAAGTTTCGAAAGTCATGATTTTACTAAAATGTCAAAGCTAGGATCTTTGTAGCCTTTTTCATGGTGCCACTAAGCAAGGATCCTATCTATAGAAGTTATGCTTGGACATCAAGAAAAATGAAAAATGTGGGAGGGCATATAAAAAAGTCATGTGACCCTCCAGGATATGCAATCACCTCACAAAGTGTTGAATATATAATACAATACATATTGGACCATGCCATCATCTACAAAGTTTTAGGCATGTGGCCTTATGAAGCGGTGCAAAAATGGTGAATCATGGGCCATTGGAAACTCAAAGGAGTTGTCAACCTCAAGTTAGGTGCAAAATATTTTTCCACTATTCTTTTCTCTTGTGCACATATATGGTCCATTTTTTAAGAAGACCATACTTTTTATAAATTATAAAATTTTAAAAATGTATTTTACTTATTTTATTGACAAGGGTTAAATGAAGGTTATATGTAAGGTGATTTCAAAAATAGATTTTAGGGAGTTTGGGCAATTAGGATTTTTTATTTGTAGTGTTGTATTTAGGATTTTCTATATATTTTTTGGTCACCCCTATTAAGTGGGAGCAATCATGTGCGTCATGATCAAGGGGGTAGTTTCCCCTCTTTCCTCCTTCAAGGATGTTTTTGGCAATTCCCAAGTTGCAAAATGTCAAAGCTAAGATCCTTGTAGCCTTTTCCATGGTGCCACTAAGTTAGGATCATATCTAGTGATAGAAGTTAGGCTTGGAAATCAAGAAAAATGTGGGAGAGTATATAAACAAGTCATGTGACCCTCCAAGCTATGTAATCACCTCACGAAATGTTGGATATAAAATAAACTACATAATGGACCATGCCATGATCTACAAATTTTTAGGCATGTGGCCTTATGAAGCAGTGAAAAAATGTTGGGGCATGACCCATTGGAAGCTCAAAGGAGATGTCAACCTCAAGTTAGGTGCAAAATATTTTTCCGCTATTGGTTTCTTTTGTGCATATGATATATGGTCTATTTTTTAAGAAGACCATATTTTTTCAACTCTATTGGAATATACATGCAAATACTAGGTAATAAGATTTGATCTAGATAAGGAAGAATTCTCAAAATATCTTATCATGATAAGGATCTACTCCCTACTGTTGTATTTTAGGGATAAGTAAACTTTGACAGGAATTAGTAACATTGTAGGGTCGTATCTCAAATATTTGGGGGCTACCAAGATGGGTAAGTACACTTACTATGCTCACATATTTTTTTTTTATCTTAAGAATGTCTCCCATCCTTCCCAACATCCATAAAAATATCCTTGAGAGATAATGAATGGATTCAAACCATAGACTATGAACACATCATTTTCAGATGCCACAAATTCCATGAGCATGGCCACTTATTTTGGAACTGTCCCCTAAACCAACAATCCCAAAAAAATCATGGATGTGATGCAAAATATGTAAAGGGCTTCATCACTATCCAAAGTAGGTGGAAATAGAAGAGGTTTTTTATCATACCCACTCGAGAAATAAGGCAAGGAAATGATAAAAAATCAAAAGATAAATAACCTTGTATTTCAGCTAAGAAAACCCTCTTAGACCCTAGCAAGCAAGAATACATCTCTACTCCAACCCAAAAAAACCTTATGTGGAAAAGAACTGTGAATCAAAGGAATGTGAAAAATATAGAAATCACATGAAACTTGAAGTATAGGAAAAATAAAATATGACAATGGAGAAATATCAAAATACAAAATGCACTCCCTTAATGGTAAGAAATAAAGACCAAGAAAACCTAATACAAATAGAGAATGAATCCATAAAGGAATTCTTGTCAATGATACAAGAAAAAAAAAAATATATATATATATATATATATAGTTAGGATATGATGAATATTACACCAATTTTCTATTATAAACTCCAAAATATAGAAACAATAAGAGTGCCTCCAACTCACTCAAAAACTTAGGTATAAAAGTATCCCCTCTAAAACCTACCAATAAAGTCTAATGGAAACTAAAAGGAAAAAAGAAAAATAAATTCAAATTGTAGGAGGTGGGATAGCATCTCATCTACTCAAGGAAAGAGAGAGATCTTAGGGAGAAATATCTTCACCCCAACTAATTTTAACTATCCTTAGTCAAAAAAACGTGCAGGCCTCATGTATTGAGCCTAGCAGAATATCATATGATATTTTTAGGATTTGCAATGGCAGATAAAGAAAGGCTCCAATGTCCAGAAACGGGAAGGCCTTATGTATTTAGCCTCACACAATATCATATGATATTACAGATATAATTTAAGATTATAACATAAATATAATTTAAGATTGTAAGTATATGAATTTTTCTATTATTTTATTTTAATGAGTTTAGTTCTATAATGGCCCAATTGTTATAACTATACGCGACATATGAAAAGGCAATTTTTTTTTTTTTGTTTTTAGGCAAGATGAAAATGATGACAACATTTGAACCTCACAACCTAATGACGAACACAAGCATGTAGATTTAGAAATGGACAACAACGACTAAACGCACTGAACAACGATCAACTCGGTGAACATGCGTAAGTCAAATTATAGAATCCAAATTATAGAATCGACTACCCGCCCAAAACAACAAGACAAAGCCTACAAGATAAAGGTCAACATCAACCACTCATACCACAGCTTCGACAACCAATAAAAATATACCTCTACAGCGCGCACAACCCAAACCCAACGCGTTGAGGCGTTACACAATCTAGTGCCAACATCAATTTCAACAACAAACACCCACAATGAGAGGTGCAAGACTCCGGCCAGGTTATCATTTGCATCTATCTGGCAGGGTCAGAAATCACGCCGTCAAATGGCAATGGGCGTGTAACCATGGCGCAACATAGAAATTCTAGGCCCTCACGCTAGAAGACCAAAGAAAACTATCAAAATATGAGTACTAAACCCAACGCCCAACCAGCAACGAAAATACACAAGACGTAAAGAAATCTAACAACTATAACATTCAGACACCACATTAAACTCCTTGCGCAGCAAATTCTATCGCAACGTACCAATCTTAGATCAAGATAAATGTCATATCCAAATTGTTTTCTATCAAAAATCCATGTCTAGCCATGATAACGTAGTCTAACTATAAAAGCTCTCTCTATTAAAAATTCTCTTGATAAATCTAAAGCTACACTATTAAAAATAGATTGATGAATCCATAGAATTTCACTGTCCTCCCTCTAGGTTGTTGCCTTTAATAATTGTCACTGCATCAATGCAGTCTAACGTTATCTAAAATATATATACCAATACACGACATCAATCGTAGAGAAAGTGCGATCTCAAGTGAGTGTAAGTGTGTTTCAAAATCGCTATTTAAACTGGAGCAATGACAATAAATTCGTTCTCCTTCAACTATCGTTGTCGTTGAATCTAATGTGGCCCTTAATCTAAGGCATTGATATCGATGTCTTCCAATGCAGAGGTAAACGTTGTCTAACCCCGCGCAAGATTAATGTTGTTTATATTATAATGTTGTCCTTCAGCCATATTATAAGCAGAATTAATAAATGACATTGTTGTCCATTGACAATCAAATCGCAGTCTAGTTACGTAAACATCGTTGACCCAATATAATTAAAGTTGTTTAAATTATGACGCTATCCAACATGTTATATTATACAAAAGAACTAAGATTGACAATGCTGTCGTTTAAAGTGCAGATCACTGTCCATAAACTAATGAAGGAAAAAAGCGATAATACAGAGAGAAAAACAAATGTTTGAGGGAAATGTGATTTAGCTGTGTAAGATGATAACGGTGTGCAATAACCTGTTGTCTACAGGGTAAAAATCGCTAAGCATTATATATAGAAGTCGATAGTATAGTAATTTCATCCAACTATAGTAATGTCATCCAACTCCGAGTGTAATAGGATAAAGTAGCGCTATCCCCAGGCTATCCGTCCAGGCATAACCAACGCTATCTATTAACATACCTCAACGCAGACTCATCAAACACTAAATTTTTATCCACAAGACATATCTGACCAATTAAATGTATGGTGTCGCTATCTAAATTTATTTAGTTTGCAGTCAAAAGGTAAAATCGCAGTCCAATAAAAGTGAAAAAAAAAAACGCAGGCATTTACTAATTCGTTGTCATATAAAAGTTAAGAATGCATCCATAGAAAAGGGGATTGACTATCCTTCAAAACACAGGTATTAAACAAAGGTATTAACCTTGAAATTCGCAGGTGAAATCGCTAGAGTAATTTCACTGGAATAAATCGCGGGAATAAATTATATCAGGAAATAATTGCTGTGTAAAACTCAAGCATTGACTATTAACCCAAAAAAGGGGACTCGCTGCCACTATAAAAGGTGTCGCTGGTCTAAATAGATTAAGTTGCCTAAGCAAGGTAATAAATCTCAACCATCCTCCCCGTTCATGTAAAAACGCAGTAAAAACGCAGACACTAGACAAACATGTTGTCATTAGTTAAATATGCAGTCACAAAGTCATAAAGCCCAGTCATACTGTCAATTTGCGAATATAAAAGGAACACGAAATTATAAAGCGCAGTCATTCACATAAAACAAATTCGCAAATATAAGGGGTTGTAATAATGCATTTATAAAAACGAATTTGCCATTTTAAAATGCAGTCATTCAAGGTCATCAAAAGGGAAAATTTCTTGTCATTCCAAGGTCATTAGAAAGGCATGAGAGCAATGAAGGCAACAGAAAATCGCACCCAGAAACAATCAATCATAGGAATATAAGGTACGCCAATGGCGGAAAGGATTAAACATTCGACACAGAGTTCATCATTCACATGAAGGTGCAAGATTAGAGATCAACCAAGAACAATCAACAAAGGTAGACGGCTGACAGGAATATCCTTCGCTCATCATCCACGCATAAAAAAGCAGGGCGTTGAGATCCATAGGTCTATTAACACCAAAGCGACAACCGTAGATCAAGCTCCTCAGATCAGGCTCCTCGACGACTGCTCATGCGTGGAATGATCTAGGGAAGAAGGAAAAAATAAATCACAATCATCACAATCAATAAACCACAGAACGGTCAAGACATGCAAGGATTGAAGCCCATGGGAAAATCAACATCAAACTAAAAGGCTTTGGGGAAAATTTTGGTCAACAACAAGATTGTTAAGACAATCATTTTCCTTACCTAATTAAACATGCAAACTAAAAGCATAAACCATACTAACAATCTACCATGCAAAAATAAAGGAAGCATACCATTGCCCAATCACATGCTCTAAGTTGATGTCCCAGGTGCTTCGTGCCACTCCCGCTTGTCGATCGATGAGAATTCACCAGTACCTCCCCTACAATGCTAGGGGTACTCTTCTTTCCCTTTATCCCCCTGAGTTGCAAAGGGGCCACGCACACTAACCAGAGAATCAACTAGCTCCCAGCTCGCCTCGCACAGTCGAGCTACTACTCCTCATCGAGCTAGGTATCCCAACTCCCACAAGCTAAGTCAGTCAATTATAAATTTATGCAGCATAACATTATGGATAATAGGATAGATCCACTATCCTT
Source organism: Picea abies (assembly GCA_900067695.1). Taxonomy (NCBI): domain Eukaryota; kingdom Viridiplantae; phylum Streptophyta; class Pinopsida; order Pinales; family Pinaceae; genus Picea; species Picea abies. The sequence goes on from CBVK0100300175.1 coordinate 9,798, forward strand.
CCCCTCACTCCATTACATAGAGTTTCTAAGACCTTTACTTTCCCAAAATCCCATTTAATTTAATGTTTAATAATTTAATTCATAAAAATCTTTCACGTACATGTGTCACCCATCCCCTTCATTCTTCCATAAATTAATTGCATTAATTAAATAATTACCCCTATTTCCCTCACCCCCTAAAATCATTCCTAGAATCGCTCCTAGGTGTCCCCATATTCCCTTGCAAGTTTTAATGACTTTCCCCCTTACTAATTTACTAGTTGAGTTTAATTTAGAAAGTTATTAAATGTTAGATACCTTACTAAGTTAGACTTTCTTCTTTTTCCATGGGTTTCCCCTTTCTTTTTATGTTCCCCATTTTTTCCTAGTTTCCTAATTATTTTAGATTTCTCTCTTTCTCTTTTTATTTTAAAACTCAATTTGGTAGGTGTAGAAATTAATTTTTTCCCTTTCTCCTTTTTTATTAATAAATGTTAATTAGTATAAGTGACACAACAATTATCCCCCAAAATATTTTTATAAATTAAAAGAATTCCTCACCCCCCTTCTCGACACATGATTAATGATGATTATCATTTTTATTTATTTAAATTTTATTTTTCTTTTTTCAAACATATTTTTCTTTTACCGCAAGTTTTCCCTAGACCTAGATTTTAATTTTCGAGGTTGGGCGACATTTTATTAAGGAGAATTGTTTTAATTTTTTCTTATCACGTTATTCGTCCTAAGGCCATCTAGGTTTATTCATTTATTATTTAACAACATGATGTTCCCTTTAGGACGCACTAGGTTCTCCAAGGGTGCCATTCGCCTCAATCTGTTTTTCTCGCGCGACGTGCCCTTCAGGATGCACTACATACTCCAAGGGTGCCACTCACCTCTTTCCATTTTTCTTCTACGATGTGCCCTTCAAGACGCACCATGTGCTCCACGGGTGACACTCACCTCTTGACTGACTTGGTATACATCAAAAACCCCTAGAGTCAATACTCCACCATGTGATCTAGTGGGAGACTAAGGGCCTCTAAGGAATAAGGCCCCTGCCTTATTACGCATCGCTTAGAATCATCATGAGCAATTGTCGCAGTATACCCTCACAACATCGTGGGTCCTCTCGAACTAGGTAATCGTTAACCTATAGCTTGAGCCATGGCGGGAGTACTAGTAGGTTATGGTAGGGTTGTTGTCCAGACCTCTCCCTCAACATCTCTGGTAGTCATGTGTGATCCCTCTACCCCACATGTGAGTCTAGTCGGAAAGCTATCATTAGCCTACATCATGAACGAATCATGTCATAAATATATCCATAATCATATCATCTAATCAGATGCACTAATATCACATATAAAACAATCAAACCCCAATAGTTCACTCCCTGAGTCGATCTAGAGTCCAAGGGGTTTCATCGATGCCTCTGCATCCTCGAGGTCCAAAATCCTGCACACTCGGTAAAACCGATTCAATAGCACCTGTCTATGTTAATGCAGCAATAAGTTCACTCAGTGTGCACGAGAGTGGGATGTTACATACACCCCCTCTTGGTCTAAACTTCGTCCTGAAGTTTCAAAGGGTAAGTGTCGAAACAATGTGTATAACAGCATCATAAGTCTATCTATCAAGCAAAAATGGAAACTACTGATGCATATCATATGCATCCTCCCAGGTCACCAAGAGAGGACTGTAGTTGTCCCACTCAACCTTGGTCTAATCTATTGTTCAACGTCGTATTTGTTGAACGCGATGATCCAAGATGCGTCGCATAGTTTTCCTCATGCCTTCTTAGTTTCCTTGAGATGTAAGCAATCACTCGACCGCCTGCATCAACACTCCACCTAAGCCTTCCTTGGATGCGTCAGTGCATGCAAAGAAGTCTACATCCATGTCAGGGACCTTTAGTATCAGTGTTGACGTTAACAGCTCTTTGAGCCTCCCAAATGCTTCCGCGCATTTTTTAGTCCAAACAAACTTCTTATTCTTCTTCTGTAATTTCGTGATTGAATTTGTTATCTTCGAAAATTCCTCGATGAACCATCGATAGTATCCTGCTAAACCCATGGAGATATGCACTTCTGGGACATTGGTTGGCACAGGCCATTCCATAACAGCCTCGACCTTTGCTAGATCCATGGTGATACCTTCGTCGGAGATGACATGCCCTAAGTAGTGAATCTTCGATTGATAAAATGCGCATTTGGACAACTTCCCATACAATTTTTGCTCTCGCAGACACTGTAGTACCAAGCGCACATGCTCACAACGCTCCTCCATCATCCGAGAGTAAATCAAAATATCATCAATGAATACTTGGACAAACTTGTCCAAGTACTCACGGAACACCTTGTTCATCAAACTCATATACCCCTAGGGTGTTTGTCAGTTCAAACGGTAAACAGTAAACTCGTAATGACCAACCCTTTTCTTAAAGACGGTCTTCGAGACGTCATCTTCCTTGATCCCAACTAGTGACACCCTGATCGCAATCGATTTTTTAGAACATCATCACACCCTTGATCTAATCAAACGGATCATTTATCCTCGTCATCAGATACAGATTCTTGATTGTTGAATTGTTCAATTGACAGTAATCAATGTTGAGCCTCCACAACCCATCCTTCTTTCATATGAAAATAACAGTCGCACCCCACAGTGACACACTTGGACGTATCACTCCTAGTTCCAACAATTCCTTCAGTTTCCTTCTCAACTCTTGTAAATCTGGGGTTGACATCTGATAAGGCGTTCTAGCTATTAGTTCAGTCCCAGATTTTAGGTCTATAGTAACCTCTACTTCCCTCTCTAGTGACATCCTAGGTAACTCCTTTGGGGAGACGTCTGCAAACTCTCTCACCACTGGAAGGTGTTCTAGACCTTCCGCTACTCCCTTCTCTTTTAATGCAAGGATCACATAAATTTTACATCCCTTGCACATGCTTTTCCGTAGCTAAATGGAAGAGATAAACCTCAGGGAAACTCCCTGGTTCCATCCTACTATCACACGTCCTTGTCCCTCATCATTGACCAAGCTGAACCATTTCTTCTTACAGCTAAGAATCACCTCGTGCGATTCCAACCAGTCCATACCAATCACGACATCATAAGATCCTAAGATCGTGACGTATAGGTTGGCCCTGGTGACAAACTCCCTAAGGTTGAGGGTGCATCCCGTAACTTTTCCTCCAACCTTTTGTTTGGCTCCAGAAGCCATCTCTACGAATATAAACTCATCCTGTTCGAATGCCTTTAACTTAATCCCTTTTAGCGTTGCACCAAAAATGAATCTCTCGAAAGCACCAGAATCTATCAAAATACTAAGGGTCTAGTTAGTGACGGTACCTGATGTCTCAAGCATAGTCAATTGGTTCTCTTCCTGGTGATTATTCACCGTTGCATGAATCTGATGGGCCCTGCCCAAAATCCCATGGTAGTGGGTCT
>CBVK0100300176.1:0-13229 GCA_900067695.1 Picea abies
CCCCCCTCCCTCAGTATTATTGAATATTCCAGCATAGAAGAGCTTAGTTCCAGATTGTGTTGTCATCAATGACAAAGGGGGAGCTTGTTGAAAATGTGTTGTCATTGATGTCAAAAGGACATTTTCTATTGTATGTCTCCATGTGTCAATGATCCTTTGTGCATGAACATTATGGATAAGTCTTTGTACGTGAACATGACTATGCAAGAAATTGAGGAATAAGAATAGACAAACCTGGCAGTGTGAACTGTGAAAGTCGATGAGCCTCTATGAGCAAAGATTATTCTCTATATGAGAAATCGAAGAATAGAGATCTGACAGAGAAGAATAAACAAATTTGGTAGTGTATACTATGAAAACAGAATGGTCACCATTCGATGCTTATTTTGTATAAAGCTGAGGAGGTGAAGAGATCTGTTGCATAGAAATCTAAAGAAGATCAAATAAATGGCAAAGTCAATATATCCCACATTCATTAGGACAATAGAGTTCAAAGAGTTTATAATGTAAAGGTGTTATTACTTAGTTTGAATGAAAGTGAGTGAAAGAAATATGGAATATTACATAAGATATTAACTCTTGAAACAATTAGATCTCGACCGTTCATCTCCAGAAATCAATGGTTAAGATCAAGCTTGAGGTTCGACACTTGGTCGGCTAGCTAATCCATGTTAGTTCCACATGTTCGGTTAGATGAACACCACATCAAAAGGATCGCATGTCAGTCATATAATAGCTAACTCTATTTATGTCATGTATGGTGCCATGTGTCAGGACACGTGTCGATGCCATATCATCCAGTACTAAGAAGACATCCACATGGCAGCCATATCATCTTCCATATCAGCATAAGAGATATCTCGAAAAATAGTTAAGTATCAAGATCTTGGAAAGATAATGAAGGGGCAGAGCATAGAGAGTATGTAAGGAAATTTTTGAGGCATGTGGTGGGAACTCAAAAATGATTGAGTCCCAAGATGTTGTGGAGTGGCAGAGAATCAAAAGTATGTGCAAAGAAATGCAATAATCCTGCGGACACACAATGAAATCTTGAAAAATGGTTAAGTGTCAAAGATATGTCGAATGGTCGATGTATCAAGAAATGACTAAGTATGAATATTGAATCGGATGGATGGACAAAGCCACAAGACTCAAAGAAATGAAATAGTCCCACGACCCATGGTCAAATATTGAAATATGATTAAGTGTAGGATAGCAAAGGGACGGACGGACAAGAGAGCACTTTTCAAAGTAGTGCGACAAACTCCTCTTCTGCGGTTGAACTTAAAAGACTAAGTATGGAACATAAAATATCAAAAGGAAAAACAACTAAGTACCAATAATTGGAGGGATAGAGAAGTCTCGAAAAATTACTAAGTGTTGAGATATCATGGAGTAGCGGAGAATTGAAGGTATGTATAGAATGAGAGAAAGTCCCGCAGACCCATCGTCCTATGAAGAATAGAAAATAAACTAAGTGTCGAGACTTCGCAGAGATAGTGAGCATGACATAATATTGGGAAGATGAATTGGCTAAGTATGAAGAAATGACTAAGTACCAAAGGGTGAGAGATCTGATGGCCCAGGAGTTTTCCATGTGTCACAAATCGAACGACCCAAGAGGGTGAGACATCCAATGGATCGGGAGATCACCATGTGTAACAGATCAGATGGCCCAGAAGGAGAGAGATCCAACAGTGCAAGAGGTTGCCACATTTCATAGATATAATGGTCTAAAGAGTAAGAGATCTAACACCCTAGGATATTTCCATGTGTCACAAATCAGATGGTTCAAATAACCCACATTAAAATGTCTTGAAATGTGTCTAAGTGTGGGTGTAAAATGAGTGTGGCATAACTTGGGGGGTGCTATTTGGAGGCTACGGAAGTATTAAAAGATATTCCTTAGACCCATGGTGAATGATATCAATGGTCAAGATTAATCCAAGGTCTAGATAAGATAGTTGTTGTGCATTATGGTTATATTGCATGTTTTGATGAGTAGTGAATGACTCAACGAACATGATTGATTCGAGAAGAAGATATGAAAGTTATGTGTCATGATTGCATAATAATTTATTGAAGTCAGTGAAGAAGATCAATGGTCGAGATCAATTCAAGGACATATTGGACAGTTGTTGAGTGTTGAGGGTGTATTGTGTGACAATGAAGAAAATATATAGACAAGATTGAATCTTGGAACAAATCTGACGGCAATTGTACGTCGATCTTATTCTTTGAACAAATCAAGAATGAAAAAGAAGTTGTTTTGGACAAGTCAATGCAACCTATTTTTGTGGAGATCTAGATCCGACCTCGTATTCTTTGGATATGTGGAGAAATCATTGGGTTTATTTATTATATAAATATCCAAGATCTTGTGAAGTTTTAAATAGTGTGGGTGTGAAGAGATGTAACAAAGAGTCTGAGTTAGCAGGGGTGTGATAAATGTGTGAAGAGTGAAGTAAGAAGTGTGTGGAAGAAAAAGTGTGAAGAGAAGAGGCTTTGAGGCTTGAAAGAGAATGGAAGAGAGGAAGATTTGAATGTTTAAGGGTGGCAGGGTGGAGCTTGGAAGAGGATTGAAGTCCTCATTGTAAGTTGGTGCTTACATTGAAGGTTGGTACCTTCTTTATCAACAAGTGGGTGCTTATAGTCCAAGTTGGTGCATGTAGTTCTATAAGTTGGTGCTTGTAGCCAAGATCGGTGTCTTTGGTAGATTTGTGTCTACAATTAGAAAGTGGGTGCTTGTATTTCTACAAGTTAGTGCTTGTAGCAAGGATTGGTGTCCTTGGTAGATTGGTGTCTACAATTAGCAAGTGGGTGCTTGTTATGACATATTGGTGCATGCAGTCTTGTAAGTTGTTTCTTACAATAGGGATGGGTGTCCCTCATAGGTTGGAGCCTAATACTGTAATAATTGAATCATAAAAGAAATATTTTTTATGGTTTTCTCCCTATTAAGGGCTTCCACGTTACATCTTGTGTACTATGTTTATCTTATGATGGTGAATGTCTTGTTTTATTTTTGGGTAATGTTGCATACTAATATGCAATGTTAATAATTGGGATAAATTGAAAAATTTTGCTAGATATTGATTCACTCCTCCCTTTCAGTATCTCTATGTATTCCAGTAGGTCCCACCTAATAGTTATATTTATTAATAAAAAAAAATTATATATGCCTTGGACCAATTTGCAGGCTAGTGGCTAGTTGTGAGTTTGCGAGTCAACACCTTGGTGCCCAGTTGAACCCCCGATGATGCAGATATTGGAGTGATGAATAATCACGATTCTTGGGCTCAACCTTTATTTCCTCCACATTTTCCTAATTTTCTTACATATTGATATCTCTTTTAGGGAATATCTCATCTAGGGTGCATAATAAGATAGTTTTCGTGGAAATTTGCAATTGTTCCATCCATTTATTCCATGAAATTTTGCAACCGATCCATATTTTGATCCATATCCACTTTAAATAATTATTTTATATGTGACAATTCAACCATTTTTAACATAGTATCACCCATTTCCTTAAATCATTGAGATTTATGGAGGTTTAGTTGGTAAAGTAATTTTAGGAACACCCTTTTCCATGTTGGATAACAATAATAATATTCCTATGTTTTATATTTACCAAAAATTTTGAATCAACAAAAACAAATCTTCCAATCAAAAGTTATGACAATTGTAAGTTGTGTGCCTTTAAAACCCTAATTGGGAGATTGTCTTTCTAGCTGACCTTTGTCCTGATGTGTATCTAAAATTTCAGCCCTTGTGAGTCTAAAATTTTGGCATGTATTACTTTGTTATATTTTCTCTGCAATGCAACAAGTCTGACCAAAATTTGATGTGCCAAGTGAAAGTTATGGTAACTTTCCCAAAACCTGCATATTTGTGGCCCTTTTCAAATAATAAACTTGTATGGAATGCCAAGTGCCCAAAATTTCATATATGCTTCTAAATTTTTTACCTAAAATTCTATGGTTTGTATTATTCAAAAGGAATTAGTGGAACTCAATTTGGACATTACGATATTCATATATGATATTTTTACCAAGAAAACTTGTTTGATATTAGTTTTAGGACTAGTCAACAACCCTAATTTCCACAGCCTTTATTTTCGAATTGTGGTGTCTCATAACCAAAAATTTATACTAGGAGTAATTTTATAAGTATTATTATCTACTCCTAAAAATTTCACAATCTAAAATTTCACCAAAAAATTGTTATAGCGAAAATTCCCAGATGACTTGCTTGAGACTAATTTCAGGATTAGTCAAAAACCTTAAATTCCACAACATATGTCTCAAAAAGTATAATGATTAGAGACATAAAAAAATTCCAAAAGTAATCCACTATGTATTCTCAAGGTCATGAAAATTTCATGGTCTAAAACGTCTCTAAAATAACTTATAGTGAAAATACCAAGATGGCTCGTTTAAAGAAGAAAATTCGTAGGGCCTTGTGTCCTGATACCAAATTTTATGCACCAAACAACCAAAATAGCATAGAGAGAAAGAGAGAGAGAACTTCGGACCTTGATAAAGAGATAATAATGGATATGAATCATCTTCTATGAGGCAACCTCTTTTTACAATAGAACCAATGTACAAGATGAGATGATCGTAAAACTAAGTCTCCTTGGTATATATAGGAGACCAGGAGTAAAATTACAATTAAAGGGTCTAGAAAACAATAGAAATATAAACAAAAAATATCTATGGATTTACTTGGGGCTTTATGCTTAACGTGGTAATTTGTCAAAGGATTAGAAAAACTCCTCTACCTCCTCCTCCTCCTCCTTCGCCTTCATCTCCACCATCTCCTCCAAAAGTAGATTTACCACCTTCTCCACCAGTAGCATACTGACTAGCATATCCTTCCCTAGTAGTAGACTAAACACCATTTTATCCTCCAGTATCATATCGACCAACATCCTCTTCTGCAGCGGAAAATTAGCCACCATCTCCTACTCCAACAATATGCCAACCACCATCTCCTCCTCCAGCAGCAAATTGACCACCATCTCTTTTGATAGTATATCAACCACCATATCATCAAATAGTAGACCAACCACCTTCTCCTACCCATTTTCTACATTCTATATTAGTATCTTGCAGTGGAAGTATCGATGCCTTTGGATCTAGTGGTAGAGGTATTTATGCCTCTAGCTCTAGTGTCAGATCTAACTTATAGTAGTTATTGATATGCATATATTTGATTGTTGTGATGTATATTTGATATTTATATTTGACTTGAGATGTATAGTTGACATATATATTGATTTTGATATTATCGTTGTGATGCCCCATTTCGACTTAGGCAGCTAAACTGCATTATGACCTATTTTGTATTTCTTTGTTTATTTTCCATGGAACTCTGTTAGAATGATGGGAGTTTTTCATATGGATGTGTGGACCTACCTATATGCGAAATTTATGTGTAAGTTATTTTTTATGTTATTAATGATGGTTGTTTTGTGATTTACTTCCATCATGTAATAATTAAATGAAATATTTTTGTACGTGGATACCAATTTAGACTATATGTTGAAATGAATCAATAGGTACAATGCACATGATAAATAAACTAGCAATTTTACATTGTTCATCTATGAGAAACATGGGAATAACATATAGATAGTTATTTGAATATGCATAACCGTGTGTTCTAAACTAACCTATAGGTTGTATGGGCTAAATGATAGTCATATAAATGTAATACTAAAGTGACATAGATGTTGAGGTCATCGAAAGAGAAATGGTATGATATGAAGCACTATTAATTTATATAATTGTTGATTCTATACATTGCTATGATATTTGGGAAAGTGCAAGTTTTATAGGAAGCACAGTTGCCCAAACTAGTTATTCAATTACAAATATCTAAGAATAACAACAGTTCCATAGTATGGTCGATGATATGGTGTTGAGCATAATTTTCTTAGGAGGGGTGGAGGTATTTCCCACCATTTATTGTCTAAAACATGGAGTCATGGGAGGTTTGTTTTAAGCCATGCTCCCTTGGACATGTCAAGGTGACTATTGGTTTCCTGGTCGGGGAGCTAGGTTGATATATTTCACACTTCTGCTTACCATTAATATCTAGGGTTAGGTCAATGTAGTTGATACTCCAGCATAGTTTAGTAGAGGAAAGGATAAGATGTTGAAGGTGGAAGTAGGTTAGGGAGGAATGGTGTTTCAATGTAATTGAGAATGTTGTTGGGAATTAGAAATGAAAATTTAGTGACTTTCTTAGTCCCTTTTGTGTATTAAATGTTGGCTTAATTCAGTTATTTTAATTCATATTGTATTATTCTGACTTAGTTAGTAAGATTGTTGGATGTTTTGTTTAAAGGATTGTTTTCTTACGCAATTGGATGAGATCACATAGAAAATATGAATTATATGTGATGGTTGTTATCATTAGCACATGCATGAGTTATGTATGCGCTAGCTATGCATACATACCTTGCACACGTACACTAATATCATTACAATATACATTAGCTATTGTAATATTTTTATTAATGGTTGGTGTGTGATGGTTATGGTAAAATTAAAATTGTATCACTACTACATATGTTGTTTAAGTCTAACGTGGAGTTTCGACAATATGGATAAAATCGCCCGTACCATCAGAAATTACTAAAATAATATCAAAATTTCATTATTTTTTTTCTTGGTGCCCCGATGTTTGTCATACTTTTGACTATGTCCTATAGTAGTTGGACTTTTGACTCCCTTCGAGGGTTTGAAATAAATTTGTCTACCAAACTTCTAGAGACATGTGGTGCCTCGTCATCAAACGTGAATCACAGAGGTGGGTTTATTAAACCACCTGCTTCGTGGCCTGCTCAATTATTCCTTTCATGGATAATTAGATTTTTTGCAAGGATTTCCATTGGTTTTTTGCTACTAAGATAACATTTGGAGAAGCGCAAATATGTCACATAAGAAGATATTATGGTTGAGGTTGTAAACCCTCCATAATCCCTTATGTACCTTGAATTATTGGAGGATTTTGTTGTTGTATTTTTCTTTTTAGGTGAGACCTATTTGGTCCTCTTGATCTTCTTGTGAAATCAGATTTAAAGAAATGATGTGTTGTCGGTTGTTCATTCAATAATAAAGTTTCCCTACTTTGTCTACTTCATCTAGAGTTTCATAGAATGGTTTTTCCTTCTATCTTTATTGGTTTCATGTTATTCTTGGTTGTAATTCCATGCTTGTGATGATGCATCTTATATAAGGGTTCTCGATTATCCTTGCATAATCTAAAAATTTGTTTTGGACTAATTATGGCATATCATTGAATGGATTAATTACGTCTTCTTCACCATATTCAAACTCTCTTGTTATTATATCTAGACTCCATAGCCACAAGGGTAAGCTCTGAACTCCATATCCCCAAGGGTTATCTCTTATGTAGCACAAAGAGGGAAAATTGCATGTTGCTGTAAATTTTGCCTTGGTGCAAAATGCACGTCGAGCTACACTAAAATGTACTCCCAAGTATCAAAACTAATTCAATTTGAGTGGTTCAAATTTTAAATGACTTGTTGCATCATTTTACATAATATTATATACTTAGTTTTGAATTTGCAATAAAAGACTCTACTGTGAAAAAAATCGGCAAGAGATGCCTCGTAAAACCCTAGAAATGCACAACCTATTTGTAAAAAGTAATCCAGGATTGTATTATACCTTATATTTGAGTTGTGCAAGATTTTGGGGGTGTGGTTTATCATATTAGTTAATTTTGCAATTGGAAGTTTAAAAAGGGTTGATGTGAAAAAGAGGCAAAGTTTGCCTTGCAATTTGGAAGGTCGAAACTATACTAAGTGACCAAATTAAAATGCACACCCAAGGTTCCCTATAGCTCCAAAAAATTCTAAGTTGTAAGATGGAGTTAGATATATGGTAAAATTACCTATGTCATGTAAAGTGAAATTTAATAATAGAAGAGGTTGCTTTCATTCACCTAGATTTGGGATTTCATGTAAATTGAAGGCAAAACTACCTTAGAGTAAAATGCACACCCTAGTCTCAATTTTGACCCAAGTTGAGTGGTTCAACTTGCAGAAGGAGTAATTTGTGATTTCACACTTGTTTATAACCTTATATTTGCACTTTTAGACAAAATCTTACCTGATGTGCATAAAGGCTAACAATTATTTTCTCTTTTTCTTTAAAGAACAAGTGTTTATTCTTAGTACAAATTATTATTTCTCAATAGAATTTAAAATTCCTTACAAAAAATAAGCATAGTATAAAATATGTATGAGTAAAAATATTAAATTTTGCATTTTCTTAAGTACATTGAAAAAAAGAAATTATAAACAAAATCTCTTGCTAACATATCTTTCAGATGAATATTTCTTGTAAATATCCTTCAGATAAATAGAATACACATTGGTCAAATAAGAGATGATTCATTAAAGGAACATCATAAGTCATTTATATTAAAAACGAGATATACAAATTATTAGGTTAAAAACCTAGAATTATCAAAATAACAAAATATCTCTTAATTGCATCTTTACACACAATACTTAATACAACTAGCATATAATCTAAGTCTATTTAGGCATCATGCATTTCCTCATCATTGTTAATGCAGACAATATGCCCAAATGCAAATGAAATAATGTTTCCAACTCCATTATTCTACTCAGCTTGGCATTTGGGACAGTTTAGAACATGAAGACCATAGTTAATCTTGATTACAGACTTCATAACTATGTTTAGTTTCTTCTCAACCATAAGTTGAAAGTCCAGTGTGGGTTGCTCATTCCTTGCATGAGCTTTAAAAAAATCCCTCCTTGCTTCAAGAGCACTCTTAACTAAACGAGTAGGAACTTCAAGGAATGTATCTATAGAGCTTTTTGAATTAATCGATGTTTTAGGAATAATAGCTGCAGAATTTTTAAGCTTGGCAAGAGCTACAGAAATATTCCTAAGCTTCGAATTATTCTTGCTTCTCTGGTAATCTGAGCCTTTTGTCGCTATTAGCCAACTATAATCATCAGGATTCGTTGCCATCTAATTATGTTTCATATACAAATGATCAACATAATGACCATTAAATAGAATATTTGTGCGAGAAAATCTATAATTTTAATCATTCATTGGATTTCCAAGGTACAAGTTGATACTCTTCATGTCTAATGAAATGAACTATCACGCAATTTTCTTGAACCGTCAATTGTATCAACCAAATTATGATTATCCTCATTAAACTTGGATGATGGTTCTCCATTAATTAGTTAATTATGATATTGACAATGGTTGGAATTTGGAAAACATTATGATTCGTAATCATTAATAAGATTTTCAACATGAATAACAATTTTACAAAACTTGGCGTGCATTTTTGTAAGCAAACTCCCGTAGATTTGTATTATTTTTTAATAATGGACTTGGAATTTTTGAGAATTAATGAAAACTTTGCATCCTTGGTAAATTTTTGTAAACACTTCAAATATCAAGGGTTGTAATTTGAATTTGAAAAATAGTGTCCACAATGATTGTGTGCATGTGTCAATTGGGTGTAGCTTGGGTGGTTGGGAGGAATGTTTCTATCCTCCCCACCTAGGAACAATTCTCACAAGTGACGTGTTTAATCTCATAAAAATTATATTATTGTAATGGATTCAAGCGTTGTTATTGTTTTTTGTAAATAAAAAGTGTTATTTCCTCATAAAACAGTTGTGATTGTACATATCAAATCAAGTTCTAGGGTCTGCCACCTGTTCTACCAAACTAGTGGAAACTGAAACAGATGGCACCTTGTTGTTCTGGTTGGAAAAAAAGAAAAAGTCATCCCCTGTTCCGCTAAATAATTGGAAACTAGAACAGGTGGAAGAAGAGTATTGAGACATATTTGTCTAAACATGCAACAAGAAGTCTAAACAAAACATGCCCAGAAAATCTGGATGAAGCACAAAACAACAAAGTTGAACTGGAGTACAAAAAATCCTTGTGTCTTGCAGAGGAGGTGTAGAGAGCCTAAGAAATTTAAACATTAAAAGAGCTATTAAAACTTGTTGTCTTGAGTGTCACCTTGAGGAGTGAAGACGTAAGGTTGTGTGCAGGTTGGACAGCGCAGCTGACGTTGCGTGCATGAGAAAGCATCGACCAGGATGTCAAATATGTTGTTGAGAAGAGTGTGAATGTGGAGTTGATCCATCATGTCCCTCTGCATCTCGAAGATGAGCTCTAGATGTTCTGGTGCTAGGAAGTAAAGTGAGTGTGATTCTCGAGCCATGTATGAGGTGGGTGGTGGATGTTCAACCAGGTGGTCAACCAAAGGAATTTCTTCTTGGATTATACAAGTCTCCCCCTCCATGGCTTCCATTGTAGAAGTTGCAGGGAGACTGGTGTTGGGTCAGTATTGGTGGACTAGAACTATGTAGAGGAGGGATTATGGTGGAACCATAATTGGTTCCTCTAGAATTTCCTCCTCTACATAGGCCATGGGAGGCGAATTTGGCCCCTTATTCCCTAAAATCAATGCGGTCGAAGAAGCCTATGCAAGATTGTGAAGGTGTCTTTGCCTAGATGCATAGAAATACTAAGAAGGACCCCTCTTGGGCTTTCCATGCTCTCAAGGAATCGAAAAGAAGGAAAACCATACGGAACTTAGTAGAAGAGTGTACAGAACTGGGAGACTGAATAGAGTGAAGCACAAATGCGAAATTGGGCTGAGTGAAACGAGCCATAACAAACTTGGATGAAATGGAGGAGCACCAGGGGTGCTGAGGTGACTTTGCACATGTCTCTCGTACCCATCAACATCCCTCCGCCATGGCGCACTAAGAGATTCATTAAACCTACACCAGGGAACTATCCAACCTTCCCAGGAGAGCGATAAATTTTGTCCTCCATCCAAGAATTGAAGGCAAGGGAGGTGGTAGGCCTCATAAATATTCTGGGTTTCATGTTAGTTGTGTGGCACCCCATCTGAGGAGGGGTAGTTGCTTCGATTTATTTCCATACATTGGCTCAGCAATGGGGGGGTTGGGGAGATTTGAGCATCCAGTTGAATCATCTCCTCCTTTGAGGCTACTCTCTCATTAGCTAGGTGATATGCTATCTTGTTTTCTTTTGGTTTCACGTGTGATGGGATTAAAGTGAGGTTGGGTTGAAGGAGGGATATGAAGTCCTCCAACAGTCGATTAAAGTGAGGTTGGGTTGAAGGAGGGATATGAAGTCCTCCAACAGTCCCATAAGTCTCCATATTGGGGAAACCTTCAAGGGGTGAGAGCCATGGATGATTTTTTAGACAAGTTGGATTATCACCTGGGAGTCCCCTTCCACTATGAGCTAATGGATGTTGTGAATGATTGCTAGTTTTATTCCCTTAATGAGACTCCATAGTTTTGTTGCATTGTTTGTGTTGAACCCCAAGTAACCTATTGTGATGTGTATAATTTTCCCTACATTATCTCGAAGAACTTCCCCAAAGTCAGATGGTCCAAGATTTCCCTTCAAAGAGCCATCAAAATTTAATTTGACAAAGCCTGGAGATGGTGGGGACCAAGAGAGAGGTATGAAAGCGAGGTTGGTTGGACGAGGGGGGGGCTAGTGGGGGTGACCAAGGAGGGTTAGTTTCCAAGGGGGCTAGTGGGGGTGACCAAGGAGGTTTAGTTTCCAAGCCAAGAATATGAGACTTTCTGAGGGATTTTATTTCATATCGTCATGTTTCCAGGGCTCAACTCTAATTGTTTCTTGAATGAGGGTCAGGATCTTTGCCCAAGTAATGTGGGGGGCGAGGAAGTAGAGTGGAAGATTCTTTTGTTTCTCTCTTTCTAGATTTTCTAGACAATGAAGCCTGGTAATAATTGTCAGATGTGATCTAATATTGGGTTTTGATAGATAATGGAGTCCCTGTTTGCACTAGTGCTAACAATACTTGCTTTGTTTATGTTGGAAGGACACATTATTTGTGTTGCCATGTCCCAGATTACTTCACTTTGAGATAATTGATTCAATATGTGCTCCATTGTTTCCTCATGTTGCCGACAGAGGAGTCATATAGAAGGTCCCACAAAGCCCCACTTATGCAGGTTATCCCAAGTGAGTATGCGATTCTAGGAAATTAGCTAAAGAAAAATGGAGACTTTCGACCAGAATTTGGGGTTCTAGATTTTATCCCAGATATTCTCTTTAGGTTGCATGTGGTAATTTTCCTGAAGATTATAGGATTCTTTGACTGAGAATTTACCTATTGGGGAGTGTCCCCACCTGAGGATGTTTGGTTTTTCATTGATGTGGATCTTTCGTTGTAAGGCCAAATCTCCCCAGGGTTGTTTGTTGTTATCTTCTAGTATGTTTAGTTCATGGGGTTGAGTCTTCCATATGTGTCGAGGGTGTTGTGGAAAATTTTCCTTACAAAGATCCTTTACATATAGTGTGTCCTTGAATTGCATTTTTTTATGAAGGGGGCTTAGCTCTTCCATTGAGAGCAATGGTGGAAATTGTTGTCAGGATTCCTGCCAGAATAAGGACCTCTCTCCATTTTGTATCTCCCAAAAAGCATGTTTCTGTATGAGAGGGTGATTGCACCAAGCTACATTCCATATGTTGGATCCTTGAATCGGATCTTTAGTCTGATGAGGAGGTCCTCTCTAGTGGTAGGTTCATATTTGAGCTTCCAAAGTTTATCCCATAACTCTGTGGAGTGTTTGAGCCAACGCCACAAAAGATTTTCCCCCGTTATGCGATTGAGCTTTCCTAGATCCCTAAGACCCAGTCCACCTATTGATTTAGGCCTATAAATTTTATCTGAGCCTACTAGAACCAACTTCTTGTCCAAATGGTGTCCATGCCAGAGAAAATTTCGTTGGAGATTTCTGATGGATTTTATAACTGACTGTGGTGTTTCCAAGGCTGTAAATAGGTACATCGGAAGTGCTTGAAGCACAGATTTAGTAGGACTAGTCTAGTTGTTAGGTTGAGAGAGTGAAAGGTCCAATGGTTTATACGACTAGAGATGGATAGCAGGAGGATATCCCAAGAGATGTTACAAGTGGTTGCCCCCATAAGGGGGATAGCGAGATATTTGGAAAAAAGGGAACTCTTGGGGATCCCCAGAAGTCTGGAGATGTGGGTTTGGATCACTAAGGAGGTATTGAAAAATAAAATTTGTGACTTGTCCAGGTTTAGGGAGGTTTTGTTGATTAAGGTTGGTTGTCATTGATGTCAACCCTTGAAGAAACCCCATAG
>CBVK0100300177.1:0-13229 GCA_900067695.1 Picea abies
GTGACCATTGATCAAGTATTCAAAAGCTACAAGAACCATTAGATTGGAATCTGGATTCGAGTGATAGTTGGATTGTTCGTGATCATCGATTAAAGAAGGAGGTTAGGATCTCACCATCGAATTGTGGATAATTATGAATCGTTGGATCATAATTTTGTTTCGACAAGGGCCATTAAATCTCATTACAAAGTCTGGAGTAATCTTAGCCGTTCCTTCAATGTTTGATTAAGTCCCAGTCATCGGAACACAAGCGATATTTAGAAATAATCTCTATAGTTAGATCGAAATAAAAGAAGAGGAATCAATGGTGGACAAAAGCTTCGTGGTTGGAAGTGTGCGAAAGTTAATGTTTGAGTCTATTTGCGAATCAACGTATATCGTTGGTTGATCAGGCTACGTGCCTCTCCCATATCTTCTCGCATTTCATCGCGCCATTATAGAGCCACCTTGTTAATGATGCGAAGGGGCTATGACTGTAGTTCGGGCCTGGTAACCATGATTGTACAGATAATGAACCAAAGAGTTAATTCAGAGCTAAAATTTGACTATTAAGAGATCAGAGAGTGCAGTGGAATCGAGAAAGAGAAATGGAGACTCGATCCATAAATGTGATCGAGTAATGAGTCTTGAGAATTGAAACAAAGAATCAATGGAACAGTAAGATTAGTGAGGGACGAAGTATTTGAACCCTGTAAAAGAACCTGATCACTATTGTAATTGCAGTGATAGTATAGAAGGGACGATATACTTTGGTAGTAGATAGATCCTTGGGAAGTCCCTTTGAGGACTTATAGAGCAGCCTTGTGCTTGTAGAAGCTTCCTAATTGTGTGTAAACGAGGGGAGATTCCAGGTAGAGGCTATCTCTTTTCATCACACCTCCACATCACCCTGCTAGTACACATTATATGTACAACGTCCACCATCATTTTTAGGCATTTTTCTCATATATATATGTGTCTGTGAATTTACTACAGATACACACACATATATATCTATGTATGTGTTTATGTATATATACAACTCATGTCTACCATGAATTTCAAACCTGAATTTGGAATATTTTCCACTTTGTATATTTATCCACTCCTCGAATAGAATTTAACCTCATCTCATGTTGATTTGATGTCAGTTCAAGGAATTTAATTCACAATTTTTATGATTTTCCTAATTTCCTCTACAAAACCAAATTTTGCAAAGCGTGAATTATACAATTGTGCCTCCATATATTCTAATAAAAATCTAATTTAGGAATTTAACCCATCATTCCAATAGTAACTAGATGCAAAAAAGTTCCTCGATTATTCTCCTTGAGGAATTTTGTCAAAGACTTAACCTGCAAATTGCATTTTCTTCATATACATGTTTCTTTTCTGCCCATACAACTCTAGTGTTGTAACCAATAGCTCAGGTACCACTCTGTAACCTACCCAATCTCTCCTGTAACATTATTGAGGTGGTGGGGTACTCCAAATTCCTCCCACTTACTTAAAATTATGTTATGATACCATTTTATAATGTACCCGATACCCTCTGTAACTATTGAGGATATGGTGTACTTCTTAAAACACCAATTTCCATCAATTCCTTGTTCTGATATCGTTTTGTAATGTACCTAGTACGCTTTGTAACTATCAAGTATATGGGGTACTTCTTAAAAACACATGTTTCCATTAATTTCTTGCTTCAATAGCATATTATAATGTATCCAACCATCTAACTAGGCTGGAATCAACATTCTAAAGTTGTGCTACCAATTTCCTCATTGTCATGCTATTAATATATGAATACATGTAGACATGAAAATGCAATCTTATGAACACACAATTAAATTGTTCATAATTATAGAAGTAGACTTATGCATGCAACATAACAACATTCAATTCATAACATACATAGCATTAATTCAACATAATCATTAATAAACCATAACAATTATCTTTCTCAGAATCAATCACCAACTAATTGTAAACTAAGGATGTTCCACCCAACCATAGGCTCTATGTTTCCCTTATTCTTTCTAGAACAAGGACACACCCTAGTTGAGGCCAAGATTCAACAAGGAAAATATCACCTATGGTTGGTTCTAATACTATCACACAACCCAATTTCCAAAAATTTCACCATCTACTAACTCTTATAGTAATCGCAATCCACCAACTTCGTTTCCCCTTCAACCTTCACAACCCAAGGAATGAGATCCCCTTCCCTGCCACATAGTCCATTGGGCTATCCCACTTTTCTCCTGGGCTTCAACACATGCCGGCCAAGAAATATCATTGTTGGGGACTCAAGGGACACTTAGTTGTAATCAAGATTACTCCATGCCAATAATTTTCCTGTGTACATAGGCATAATTTCCACATATGCGGTAGCTTAGGCTCAAAGATGAGGCTTCCTTGGAAGAATGGATGTCAACTCCCCTTTGAAGCCCAAAAATATGGAATATATTTGCATGCCAATGATAAACCACTTGTCTTAATAAGAAGCCCATGTATCTATCTTGGAAACTAATCCCAAAGTCCAATGACTTAGGAAAACATAAATTTAAGGTTTAATGAAGTC
The DNA here is from genome assembly GCA_900067695.1 of Picea abies. Lineage (NCBI taxonomy): Eukaryota > Viridiplantae > Streptophyta > Pinopsida > Pinales > Pinaceae > Picea > Picea abies. Next base: position 2,564 of record CBVK0100300177.1, read on the forward strand.
AAGGCTTAAGGACTTATGTTCACAATAAAATAATAGTATATTTCTCTAGCCCTTAAGCCCCCTAGCCCCCCCTTTCTTTCCCCTCTTGTGGAATCATAGCCCCGTCTATTTTTGTTTGTCTTCGTGTGTAGCTTGTGATTTATTTTTATTATTTTCAATGTACCATTTACATATTACATCATTTATCTCTCAGCCTTTCATCATATACACATATACATTGGAATTTTGTGGATCAAAACTAGGGGTGTTACAAACAAGATCTCATCAAATAAAAAGTTGCAGGTCAGAGATCTAGTTTTGATGTGGGATAGAGCATGCAAACCAAATGGTAAATATACTAATTTTCAACCTGCATGGCTTGACCATACAAGATACCAAAAAACATTTCCCAAGGTAGTTACTACCTTTAAGACCTAGATGGATTCAAATTATCCCTACCTAAAAAAGCCAATATATGAAACAATATTCAATTCAATTCACCCATAAGAATAATAAAATTATACGTGACAAAGTTTATGCTTTCTTAACATAGTAATTATTGTTTCCCTTGCTTTTGTTTACTACTTTCATAGTTTATCCCTTAATTTCTTAGTGTAGTTGTTACTTTCATGGCATACCATTGATTTTCTTTTTCCTAGTAAAAATCATGTTGTGGACCACATTGGTTAAAATGAAGAGGTCAAAGATGTTTCAGGCTTCTCTTCATTAGTGCTTACAGAGAGTTTTAACTAGTGAATGTCTTAGGACATTTCTTGCATAATAATGTATTTGGGTGTCCCCACGAGCTTTCTTAGAAAATGAAAAAGTTCACCTACAGGAGTTCTATCTAATTTATAAACGTGGGCCTTTGGGAAAGAGGAAAGTTAAGAATCCCAGTTTGAAAATTTTAAAAGGTGTCATTTTATACTCGAGTATGGTAAAAATGTAAAAACCCAATAGAAGGTGATCAACCTCGATTAAATAAGGCTTTCCAAGAGTTACTTATTTCCCCTCCTTCTGCGGAGAAAGAAACTCTATATTAGTATTTTTTTTAAAAGAGAGGGAAAGGAAATTAAGCTAATGGGTAATGTAAACAACCTCCATCATGGATATGGATGTCTAGAATCCCACTGATAGTAGAGAAATGATTGTGATGCCATGGTGACTCCATTGACATTATGCATGTCCAACCTACAAATGAGCAACACTTGAGGGACATCTTACATCCATTCTTGAGAAATATTGTTATGCCTCGTACCTATAAAAGGATCTAGGATCGAGACCACAACCTAAAAGTGGGCTTATTTTTGCTTAATGTACTAAAAAAATTCTCAAGTGTGATTTACATAATTTTCTAACCTTATTTATGAATGGAATGTTCATAGCTTCAATTATATGGGTAGTTTCAATGAATTTTCTTATATTTTCATCCTTGGGTGTTTATGAAGGAAGTTGGTTTGTCCTCACCTCTTTCATCACCTCGCTTTCAAAACTAGGATTTAAGGATTCATCAAATTTATCACCCTATGTTGCACCCTCAACAATACCACACCAAAAGGCATGGCCCCCATTTTAAATTAGGAACTCTCCTTATGGTTGCACCTTGTTACATTCCTCACCCCACACAACTGTGTGTTCTTCACTCAATTTTACCCTCATTGAGGTTGTCGTGTATGTTTACAAATGAGAATATGATTTTGAGCCCTTTGGTTTATGCTTTCAAGTTGTGCCCTAGTATGTAGTTAGTTGTGAAATGATTTCACCAAGTGGATGATGAACAAAGTGCATATGTTGACTCATCATTGGCATGGTAGATTGGTGCATGATATGCATCTATTACTGTAGATATTGGAACTTTATCTTTGAAGTAAGTAAGAGTGAAGTATAGCAATTGAAGTCAGTTTCTCCCAATCTTGCGTCAATTTCTATGAAACAATTCGCAAGTTTTTTGCATGTGATGTTGTCATTGACAAAACAACTTACAACACACTTAAAATATCTGGTATGATAGGGATCATCATGACAACTATCCATTGGTCTATTTGATATTAGATAAGAAAACAATCATGGGAACTCACATTATGTGTAAGGGATATTGTTAAGTGGTGTTTCATTGATACTCTAATGCCTTGAAAGATATGTTCAATCAACTAATAAGGACCTTTGATTTAATCATATTGTGTTTGATGAAATCATCATGTAATGGAATCAACATGCATTTAGTTAAATGACGATGACCAAGTGTGATTTCATGTTGTTATGGATTGATATGTGATACTTTCTCTTTGTCTAATGATGGATGACTTGATCCTTCAAATAAGCTTTGACAAAAAGTGAACTATTGATTTATTCTCTCATTGTTCCACGCTAATTGTCAAAGCGATTTTCATGCACTCGTTCATCTTTGTCAAAGTGATTCATAATAGTTGGATGGTTTGTGGGATTCGTTATTTCTCCATTCAAATGCTTCGTGGAAACACATCTTGATCTATGTGATGAGGGTAGGAATTTCACAACCAAATAACTCGTCAAATTTGATGGTTTTGACAACTTCGATGCCAATTTTAACAATTTTAAGGAAGAAAGCCGACAAGTAGAAGAAATTTTAAACCATAAAATATAGGAAAATTCCCCTGTGATAGACAAGCTTCCCATCAAATTCCATCCCTATATGCAACAATCACTAAGTGAGGGGGTTAAAAAGATGCAAAGTGTGGGTAAATGTGTTAAATCTTGATGTAAACTCATTGATCATTTAAAACATCATAAAGGTACATAATTAATCCAGATCAAGTTTAATATTTTGTAATGTGTTTAATTAAGCATATTATTTGTAATTAAATGTTTAAGACTACGAAGCTTAAGAAGAAGGCTAAATTTTCTATGCTTTCGATATTTTTTGGTTTGTCATCATGAGAATTTGGTCCGGGATTTTTTTCCAAAATTACAATTTTGGATTGTTGAAATTGTTGTTTTAATGCATAAATGGATTCAACACCCTTGAACACTCCTATTGCAACTAGATTGTGTAATGTTAACATCTAATTTATGAAATTCCATCAACCTAAAATTATTCTTATCTGATTTCAAGTGGAAAAGATTAGTTTCTCTTATCGTTGTTTGGAACCACTTGTTTCAATTTACAACTTAGAGTTCCCAAAATTAATGAGTGACCATGAGCAAATAAAGGAAAAGAATAGTAAGTTAAAGAAAAGGAAATTGAATTGGTTTTAGCTCGAATCGTTGGGAGGAATGATTGCTCTCCTCCCCAGCTGGGTTCAATTTCCACTAGTGATATGTTGAGCTCATAATGAGTATATTGTTGTAATGGATTTGAGCCTTGTTGTTGATTGGCCTTGATCCCTAAAGATTCTAGGGTTTACCCTGGCTACCATCCTCAAAATGAGGGGAAATACTTTAGGGTTTTCCTAGGCTTATAGCCTAGAAAATAATTAAATAAAATGCAAGAGGAGTTCAAATTTAGAAATAATACCCCATATGGGGTGTTCTTCAAATCTCATGATGGCAGGGGGGTACGAGTGATGAGACACCCCACCCTCAATGACATATGGAACCTATATGCCTTAAGTGTCATGCTCCCATCCCTGCAGATGACATCCATCACAATCTTCTCGATCACGTCGAGGTGGTTTCACACGTAGGATATTTGGTGGTTATTCAAGAGACGATGTCGATCAAGGACAACCTCATTCCGACCTCACCTTCACATGATAGACATGGAAGCTCACTGGCTCTCGAGTTAAGGAATGATAATAACATCGGCCCTTCCGTTGAGATTAACCCTTGCTATGTTATGATGAAGAGACTCCCTCATCGTAATATCATTGCCCAGTTATCATAGGTAGGGTGGTGGTTCATTCAGGCCATAAATTGGGAGCCTTGGTTGGGATATGATGCAGTCTTGAGTCTATTATTTGGTAAGATTCCAATTCTTCTTATCACATGCCTCCTTTCCCACACCTTATTTGTTTTCAATACTTCCTAGGTCCCTATATACTTATTCATGGCTCCACGAGGAATATGACCCTCTCATCCTCACTCAACTCAAATCCCCTACCCCCCCACTGCTCAGTTAACTCGAGTTGCGAAGGAAGTAATGGAAGCGACCGAATATTAGGAAGAATATGTCCTAGATGCGAACAAAGGTAAAATGGCAGAGTTGGAAAAGGATATTCAACAACTCAAGGAATTTTATGACGATGAGGAGGTCGAAGCTTAGATAGGCATCTTGATTCCCCATTTGGGTTTCTCTCGAACCCACAACTCAAAATTTTATAGGACCCTGGAATTATATTGCCAAACCAAGACACTGGTAGCCTTCAGAATGCTCCCCAAGGAGAAAGATTTTAAACAGCTGAAAAAATAGACATGAACCACTAGAGATTTAGATTGCATACATGGATGAAGTTTTCACCTAGTTAGTTAATCATCATGGAGGCAATTTCACCCCCCCTAGATGCAACTATGCTAAGGCCGAATGCTCCAAATCTCCTACTAGACGTGGTTTTGTTTTCCTTTCATGTTGCCATTCTATCTAGGCATTTAGTTTTCAGTTATCAGTTCAGACACTTAAATCCTATCAAACATACTATGTTTAAACTTCCTAAGGCCTGGTTTCCCCACAAGGGCATGCACCATTTTTGTTTTTTAAGTCCTCAAGGCCCAGAGACTGTCATGGTCTCTTGGAATTTGAATCTTCTATAATTTTCTATGTAATCTCTGTTAATATTAATTTAGTTGTTGATTTACAAAAAAAGAAAAAAAATATAAAGAATGTTGCATGATAAATCTCAAAAGGATGAGAATAAGAAAGACATATTAAAACAACAAAAAATCAAATAGGAAACTCTTGATAAAGGAAAGTTTGGTTGTTGTAGCTTGTGTGCACAAGAAAATTACTCAAGGGAGGCCTCTCTCCCTTTCTCTTTCCCAACAAGTCAAGCAATCCCTCGTGCAAATTTCTTAAACCCCAACATGTGAACAAAACCCCCGAGGTTAATTCCATTCCTAGGCAAATCACTAACCTTGATTTTCTCTTGCATGGTGCACTTGAATATTCCTGGGTAAAATCTTCAATATTGATACATTCGAAGTCGAAATTCTTCGCATGAGTCGTAACTTCATAGGGATTTGATAGATTGGTATGAATCATACCGTTCATGAATTTTTTTTAAGTCAGGTTCAAGTTTTTTTGGCAGAAGTTTTTTGGAGTTTAGATATTCAACATGAGGATTAACACCTACGATGGGTAATGCATTGTTTATTTGCATGTTATAGGTTTATCAAATGCAATTTCATGCCTTGATTTTGTTAGCTTTGTGACAAATTTCATACTTGCTCCGAACTTGCTTAGGTTCATTAAAATAAGTTGTGTGCATTCATTGGTAAGCCAATCAAACCTTGGCACCAATTTTCCCAAGCCATGATTCTCTTTAATTACTTGACAAATCATTGTGCATATAAATTTCCTTGAAAAGGTTTTTTTTTTTTTTAACAAGGAGAATCAGTAGACCCGCTAGTTGTCACCGAGGAGACCCAGGGGCGAGTTGAAGCGACTACCCTTATAAACCTAGTCCTAGAGCAGGCACCCATAGAGCCCACTTCATTCAATATTTGCTAAGGCCCTTGTAGGAGTTTTTTAATGAAGTCTCTTGGCACCAATATTGAGGTTATCAATGAAGGATTAATGTATTTTGTATATCATTGTGTTGAGAAATACATAATTCTTTAATTTTTTGGTATCATTTAGTTCTACTCAAGGATTGATAAAAATGGTTAATAGTTCAAAGGTTGAAGGAAAGTATAATCCCTCCACTTGTGGATGGTAGCAGACACACTACCTAGGTTGGCACAGAGGGTTGTCATAGAATGTTGCAATGTTAGATGTTGCGTGCCCAATCAATGAACGGAGTGGTGAACCGTTCCATGTTGCACTTATATGAGTTGGGATGATGTGGTCACACAAGTCGAATGTGCGGACCCAAGGGGATGAACATCACTTAGCCATTGGTGTTACATTTGGGCATATTTGGGCACACATATTGGGTGCACGTGTTGGATGAAGATGGTCGGCGGACAAGGAATTGAAGGAAGTAAAGTTAATCGATGGAACTTGGGCCCACCTTGGAGTGAAGGTCCTTGCAAATTCAAGGCAAGTCTCATACAATCATACAAAAGGAGGACACCTTAAAGGTGCTAAGGGTAGAAGATAAATCATTAGTCATTCACACTAGTGAAAAAAGATCTATTGTTTGTGCTAAGTTCAAGTTTGGCAGAGTAGGGTGAATTGCACTGGCTGAGTGAGAAGAAGAAGAAGACAAGACCTTCAAAAGATAGACAAGTGGTTTCTTCAGGGGTTGGATCGGAAATTCTTGAAGCTAGTTGTGTCTTATGTAATTGTAGTTTGTAAATGAGCCACAGGTAGTGCGGTACACTCCTCTATTGTACATTTGTAACATTCTTCATATAAATAAAGTTAAGACATCTACCATGGGTGCCACATATACTTGTGTATTGTGGTTACTTTACCTGCATGAATGTTATGTTCCTTTCTTTTCTATGGGTTGGCTAAGTACTAAAATATTGGCTAAGTATAAATATTATTGGGATGTTTTAAGGTTGTGGTTAGACGTGTGCCTATTGTTGGGTGAACTTGGTTGTGTTGGACTTAGTTGTGCATCTAACATATTGTATCTTAAGGTGAATTTATGGGCATACCTTAAGTGAAGAGCTATCGTCTAGTTGTAATGAGTGCAGGTTTGCCAAGCGACTGCATATGGCAAAAATAAATTTTTTGAGCAAGTCTCTTAGGTCCATGATAAGTGGTATTAGAGCTCAACTTCTCTATAAAGTTGGTTTTAGAACCTTATTGGTGTAGATTTTAACCTTGTGCAATAAATTACTGCCAATAGATTCTTAATGAAAATAGAAAAGATACAATTGCATACACACATTACATAGAGATTTACCTTAGAAACCCAAACCGGAAAACCAACAACTTGTTTAGAGTTGCACCTCTAATCTTCTTTATTCATCATATTATTCATTGTTTACAATACAATATATACAGGATCCCATGGCATCCAAAACCCCTAATCCATTGACCTGGATTAGTCAACAACCCTAATTCCTTAACCGAAATTAGAAAAACCATCGACAAAAACCATGTGCCAAAAAATAGCTAAAAACATACTCAAAAACACCAATTTTTTGGGGGGGTGTTGCCCTTGTCCCCCAGCGAACCCCCCGGCCAAGGAGGGGCTAGCTCCCTCCCTTACAAGCCCTCCATGCACCTGGTGTAGCGCGTACAATACATCTAGTCGTGCAAAGAATATAACACATACCCAACATTCTCCCACTTGTTTTTTTCTTTGTATATAGGGGGTTACAAAGTTACATAGTCAACAATTCAAAGCAGTAATGCCCATAGATCCTCTACACAAGGAGAAATTTTTAGTGCTCACATATTTTGTTAATGAATCTCCAAAATTCTTCAAAGTGTCTACCTTCATCAACAACACCTTATTTTCTTCAACAATGTCTCTCACAAAGTGATATTGAACATCAATATGTTTTGTCTTTGAATGATAAGTCAGATTCTTCGCTAGGAACATTGCACTCTAACTATCACAATCTATCCTTATATATTTTTTTACCAACCCAATACATGAACACAATCATTGTGACCATATTGCTTCCTTTCTTGCATGAGTGGCTACCATGTATTCAACTTTTGTAGTTGATATTTCCACTAGTACAGACTATCTTTTGCTCCTCTAAATAGGTTAAACACATACCCACTTGTAGATCTTTTGTGATCCAGATCTAGGTTAAACACATACCCACTTGTAGATCTTTTGTGATCCAGATCTCCAGCCCATTCTGCATCAACAAATCCATGTATGTCCAACACTCTATCCAATCCTTATCTTCCTTGGTATCACAATCCACAACTAGTAGTTCCACGCAAATGATTGGAAACCCTCTTTCCTGCAGTCCAATGCTCCTTCCCTGGTTTTGACATATACTTGCTTAAAACTCCCACTACATGTGTAATGTCCAGTCTAGTATAGACCATTTCATACATAAAACTTTCAATCGCACTAGAATATGGAACACGAGACACATCCTCTTCCTCTTCTTATGTCTTAGGACACTGATCCACAAATAACTTTACACCTACAGGAATAGGAACCCTGACCCATTTACAATCCTGCATATTAAACCTCTACAATATTGTCTCAACCTGTTTCCTTCGATTTAACTAGAGTTTCATGTTTTCCTAATCTCTTTTAATTTCCATGCCCAAAATGAAATATGCAACTCCAATATCCTTCATGTCAAATTTAGAGGACAATTGAGTTTTCACATCATGGATAATCTCCTTGTTGTTTTCTATTAATAACATATCATCCACATACAAGACCAAATAAATAAGATGATCACTGATTAATTTGAAATAGACATAGTGATATGTTTTGCTCCTTGTGAAGCCAATTCCCGACATATAAGTATCAAATTTTTGATACCACATCCTTGGTGATTTATTTAGCCCATACAAGGACTTTTTCAGCCTACATACTAGCTCTTTCTTTTCCTTCACGACAATCCTTCTGCTTGCTTCATGTAGATTTCTTCTTCTAGATCCCCATGTACAAATGTTGCCTTCACATCCACATGTTCTACTTCAAAATCAAACACAGTAGGAACAAATAAAAGAAATATAATTGAAGTTAACTTGGCAACAAAAGAAAAAAATTCACCAAAGTCAATTCCCTCTAACTAGGAATAACCTTTTTCTACTAACCGAGATTTATATTTATCCAATTTACCTTCTACATTCAACTTCTTCTTAAACACTCATTTGTTTCCAATGGGATTTCTTCCAGTCGACAACTGCACTAGATTTGAAGCCTCATTCTTAATCAAAGATTCCATTTCTTCAACCATGGCCTTTTTCTAGAGTTCTCCATTCTCTGAATCCACTGCCTCCTTAACAATTCTAGGATCATCATCAGTAATAGACAAAGAAAAATTTGAATGGAAATCAGTTGGAGTATACCTTTTCGTTTGATTTATTTCCCAAACCGATCTCCTCAATACTAGAATATGAGGATCTTCTTCTTCTTATTCATGTTCTTCTATAGAGTTTGATTCATCATCCTTCAACTCAAACTCTATTTTCTCTGGTTCTTCCTTCCTTGGTAGGACTTCTTGTTTGAAAACATCATTGATTTCTCTAAATACCATATCTTGCCTATACACTACCTTCTTAGTTTCTAGGTTCCAAAGCTTATAACCTTTCAAACCATCTGTATACCCAATAAAGATACACTTTTCATCTTTTTTATCTAGCTTACTATTGTTTTCCTTTGGAACGTGAACATAGGCATCATAACCAAATACCCTAAGATGTGTCAGAGGGGATTTCTTACCAGTCCATACCTCATGTGGAGTCTTGTCATCCAACATTGATGAGGGTGATCGATTGACTAAGTAACATGCAATACCCACTTCCTTTGCCCAAAAATTTTTTCCTAACCCGGCACCACTAAGCATGCACCTTGCTTTTTCCATCAATGTCCTATTTGAACATCCGTTATGCAACTCCATTATGTTGAGGTGTATATGGATTAGTATTCTTCCTTGCTATATCGCACTTCTTACAGAATTATTTGAATTCATTTCCGTAAAAATCTCAACCATTATCCCTCCTCGACACCTTAATTATTTTCTCTATTTGATTCTCCACAAGGGCCTTAAACTCTTTAAACTTTTCAAAGAATTCAGATTTCTTCTTGAGGAAATATATTCATGTATTCTTCGAGAATTCGTCTATAAATGAGACATAGTACACATATTTTCCCAGTGATGGAACTGACATAGCTCCAAACACATCACTGTGCACCAACTGTAAAATTCCCTCTTCCCTCATTGCACCAGAGGGGAATCTTACTTGATTATGCTTCACTTATACACAATGTTCACATAAATAAAAATATAGAGAGTAGTTAGACATACCTTCAACCATACCTTTACCGTGTAGAATTAAAAGTCCCTTCTCTCTGATATGTCTAAGTCTTTGATGCCACAACATAGTCTTTTCTCCATAGACTATAGGAGTTTTCTCTTCTTCAACTCCAATCTTAGGAACAATGAAACTTTTGCACCCATCAATGATAGTGCTTCCCTGTATACTATACAGAGTTCCAATATGAACTCCCTTCAATAACACCATTGCTCCTCGAACTGTCATGTGGGTTTCTTTCTCAAATACTTCTTTTACCCCTGCATCATCCATTTTTCTTATAGAAATCAAATTTATGGCCAATCCTGAGATGTGCAGAACACCAGGGAGTGTTCTAATCCTTCCCTCCATGAGCTTAAACTTGACTTTTCCTTGTCCCATGATTTTGGTTGTTGATTCATCACCTAGGAAAACATCGCCTCCATCATACCTTTCATATTCATAGAACCACTATGGGGAGTCATATGAAAGGATGCACCTGAGTCAACTAGGCATGCCTCATGATTTGCATGCGTGCTTGAAGAATCCAAGTACACATCCCTTCCTTCTTTTATGGGGTTTTTTGCTTCTATAGAAGGAGCATCTTCTAATCCCTTCCCTCTCTCAACACTTTTGGATCTACATTTCTTCTTGTAGTGC
>CBVK0100300178.1:0-13229 GCA_900067695.1 Picea abies
AATTATGTAATGGTACGATATTAGAAGATCCAATTATTTCTACCTTTCGAAATACATTTGGATTGACAGCGAACCCACAGTTTTTCGTATTCGGGAAGAAAAATTAATATACAACAACCATTTCCAAAATCGTCTCATGGATTGAATAAATTACTGTAGCGATCCATTACCTTGCCTACAATCTTTATAAGAAGACCAAACATGTTTGGCAATAAAGAACTTATATGCTAAATTATAAACTAAATATAATCTAAGGAGGACCAAACTTAATTTAAATACATACAAAAACTCCACTAAACGTATATAAGATTTTGCTGCGATTTTCCATATTCATTTATAAGAGTTAAGAGGAAATCAAATATTCATAAAATCATATAAATAATTCGATGCTACCTTGTATTCATAATCTTTTAAAACTTATTAAAAAAAACAAATAAAAGTATAAGGAGTTTAAGCTACTATACACATCCTTCAAAATTTCACGAAGACCAACATAATTAACTATGTCTTCATGATTTAAAACATCCCAATTTATATCCTATGATTAAGATAGATTGGAATTGGAGCATATGACAGAGTTGAATGGTGAACTTCTCCTTACAATATTTCATATTCTTTCATGCAGGAGGAATTCACCCAACATATAAGGGAAGTTTTCCGGACAAATTTATTTTGGCGAGACCCAACAACATCCAATTTATGAGTTGGTAAAGAAGAGAAAATAGATTATGGGTCAATCCTTAATTGAAAGTGATTCCAGATTCCATGTCGGGTTAGTAGATTACTCATCGCCATCCATACAAACTTGAATTACTCTGTTTCGAAAAATTTGTTTATCCAAGGTTGAAAATAGAGGTGAATTACTCTGTTTCGAAAAATTTGTTTATCCAAGGTTGAAAATAGAGGGAAAATATTCAAATCCCTCTTAGGCTAGGTTACTACAATGAAATGCACTAGTAACTAAATGTGCCCCTGCACACCGAATCATATAATTTTCCCCAATCTAGAAAATAGTTACCATGAAATTTAATTCCCAAAATAATCAAGTAATTACACAATATATTAAACGAAGGACTCTGATCTCGGTTGGAAGTGGGAAGATTGTGTTCAAGCAAAAACACGTTGATTTAGATGAAGAATCCCATTTCTGTTGGTGTTTGACATGATTCCATTCGAGCAATACAAAACAATTTTATAATGAAGGATCCAATCTTTGGATGGTATTTGAAATGATTGTGTTCAAGAAATACACAACGATTTTAAATGAAAGGTACGATCTGTGTTGGTGTTGGAATGATTATGTTCAAGCGTTGCCCAATGCTTTAAGTGAAAGATCTGATCTCTAGATGGTAATTGAAATGATTTCGTTATAGTAATGCAAAATGATTTAAATGAAGGATCTGATCTCTATTGGTAGTCAAAATGATTGCGTTCAAGCTAATACACAACGATTTTATAGGAAAGATCCAAACTCTATTTGGTTTTGAAATGATTGTGTTCAAGCAAAACACACAACGATTTAATAAGAAATATCCTAACTCTATTGGGTGATGAAAAGATTACATCCAAGCAAAATACACAACGATTAAATAAGAAATATTCAAACTCTATTGGTGTTGAAATGATTGCGTCCAAGCAAAATACCCAACGATTTAGCAAGAAATATCTAAACTCTATTGGTGTTGAAATGATTGCGTCCAAGAAAAATACAAAGCTATTTAATAAGAAAGATATGAACTCTGTTGGTGTTGAAATGATTGTGCCCAACCAAAATACACAAAAATTTAATAAGAAGATCTAAACTCTGTTTGGTGGTTGGATGAATTGATCATTAAGGTAAAAAATTTAAGAGCATGCCAAGACAATGATCAAGAGTGCATGTTCTGGGTGCAATTCTATTAGTAGCACTTTCGAATAAAAGAATCCAGTGGACTATAAAAGAAATACAATGAAAATAAATTCTAGACATTTAATCGAAAATTGAATTGGTAACCATGCTAGAAATTTTCTTTCCACATTACTTAATCATAAATAAACTTGTAAAATTCTATATCAAATTCTGTTACAATTTTGGAAAAAAAAAAAAAAACTAAATATACAATTTAAATATTATTACAACTTCAATATTCCACTAAAAATACCGTAGTCTATGAAGTTGTACTTGGATTTGTTCTTCGAAAACTGGTGTTCCTTCAGTCATCATGCTTGCTAATCACAGAGACTTCACCGGTACCTCCCAGCCAACACTAGGGGTACTCTTCTTCCCCATTATCCCTCCGAGCCACAAAAGGTCCATGCACACACAATCCAGAAGTGATTTAGCTCCAATCTTTCCTCGCAAGCTAGATCCACCACTCTCTATCAATCTTGGTATCCCAACTCTCACAAGTAAAACACAGTCAAAAATATTTTGGCAGCATAACTTTAAACTCTCACAAGTAAAACACAGTCAAAAATATTTTGGCAGCATAACTTTACCGAAACAAGTGTGTTTCAATTCCCATCTAAACCATTTGTTTTATAGAATTTTCCTCACTCACACATGTCCACATGCACATATTAATTAAATTTTTAATTAAATAAATTAGGATTATTCACCCGCAGACTTGTCACTCTCTCCCCAAGTTTCACAAGTAATTACAAGTTTTTATTTTAATTAAAATGTCAAATTCCCTCACATCCTCCCAAGTGTTCCTATTTTCTCTCTTAGTTGTCCCTTTATTTCCCATATTCTCATTAAATGAGTGTCTCCTAACCAAATCGTAGTTAGAGTTTGATTATGAGTCTTCTTCTAGTTATACTAGTGGTAGGTTGACTCAAGATTCTTTTCCAAGTGTTCTCCTATTCTCTCATATTATTATTTCTTCTAATTAAAAATCCAAATTATTAATTTCATGCACACATGTGCATTTTATCACATCTTTATATTTTCTCACTATTTCAAATCGTAATTTGATTTATCTAATTTCTTTCAATTTAATTAATAAATTTGATTTAGTGTCCTAACTAAAACTTAGACTGAGGTTCACTCCTTAATTAATTATTTTAATCTGACAAGGTAAATTTAATTCATTGTTTTCTAGTCTACCTAGATTCATTGACTCAAGTTTTTAAATTACGTGACATGCCCTTCAAGACACACCTCTGTTCTCTAAGGGTTCCACTCACCGTTTTGACTGGTTTTGGTAGTTTTTCAAACCCTTGGAGTAAACACTCCACTCGGTCGACCTTGTGAGAGACTAAGGGTTTCTAAAAAATAAGTAGACACCTTATTGCACGCCCCTTAGAAATCTGCGTGAGTGACTGTGTCATTCCTCCCTCACGACATTGTGGGCCTATCAAACTAGGTAATTATTAACCTACCATTCGAGCCACGGTGGGAGTGCTAGTAGACTGTGACAGGGACATTGCTACACCTCTCCCTCAATATTTGGTTTCTATGCATGGCCCCTTTACTCCTTATGTGAGTCATATTAACAAGCATCGTCAGCCTTCATCCATTGACAAAACACTATCAATGATCCATATACATAATCATATTATAATCAATCACATGTCACATATGCATAAAATGAAATAATAATAAAAAAATATAATCCACTACCTGACTCAGTCCGGAGTCCAAGGAGGTCCATCGATGCCATCATCATCCATAATTCATCATGTGTCATGCACACTCTAGTAAAATTGTCAATAGACTCTGTCAATAAGTATATATCAAAACAATAAGACACACGACATCATCAACATGTATAATCCATAATCGAAATAAATCACCATGTACCATAACCAGATCACTTACACGCAAGTGTCCTCAAAGAATAAGTCGATAAAAGTGTGCTTAATAGAGCAGGATGTTAGAAAAATGATTAACATAATTTCATTGGGACTTCATGATGGAGTTAATAAATACAACCATATAGGTAAGATAACATTTATATATTACCAAGATACTTATTATCTATGAGATGATGACGGGGTAAGTCACAAATTTGTAGACAAGACGAGCTTGGTGGAATGGTAACAATGAAAACCATTCCTACATTCGTGCACTACAATCTTCATTCCACAAAAGGAAATGATAATACCCATGTTAGCTTCAAGAATAGAACCACTTAAACATACGCTACATAATTGACATTTGAACATAATTAAAAACCAATTAGAAACTACAATACAAACTAGTGTTGATAACAGTTTTAATACCATCATTTAAGTACTTAACACAAACAATAATCACTAAGGGAACAAATCAACCTCGGTAGACAATGAAGATATAATTCTCCTCTCCTGAATCACATCATTATCCCACTAAACTTTAAGTCATCGATAATTGAGAAGAGGGTAACGCTACAATTCATTTAAAATCCAATTTTGAAGTGAACAGGGTGTTTACTGACGATGATAGTAAGTTTATCAAACAAGGGAGAATTTATACTTACAGATTTTGGAAGGAAAGAGGAATAGAAGTCGGCTTACTTTCTATTGCCACTAAGTACTGACAGTTGCGATAAATAAAAATAGAGGAGCATTTTTCCTCAAGATTCTGAATCTATAAGTATAGAATCGTATTATCACACTAACAAATATCAACTACGAAGTGTAGTTAATAGAAACATCCAAATATTTTCTTTTAGTTCCATATTGCAAATAAATTCGTAGTGACCTTCATGGTATTCAATTGAAGAATGCAATAATTCCTTTACACAGCCACCCAACACATTTCAAAATCCGGAACGAAATCTAACTAGAACATGGCCAAAGAAAAGATAGAATTCAGGCTCTGGGAATTAAACGGGCAATAGACCTATGAATTGGTCAAGTCCAGGTCTACGTATAAAATAAACTCTATTATACGGGCAATAGACGTATGAATTGCCCGTATAATACGTCTATTAAACGGGCAATAGACGTATGAATTGGTCCAATGGCAACGAAACTCTCAATTTAAAGTACGAACTGTAAATTTAAAAGGCTGGAGATCTTACAGATTTTAAATTCGGGTCTGTAGTTTGGAATGGCAGTGACCCTTCAATTACACAATAGAGAATTTATATTAGAATAGAAGTGATTTAAGAATTTATGTGTTACTGAAGGTAGTTAAAATTTAAAAATCCCTACGAGTTCTAGTTTCGTATTTGCAAGAAAAAATAATTTATAAAGACTCCATGAATTTCCAATCGAAATTTTAATACGATTTACCAAGATCTTACGAGATTCGAAAATTGGATTGCATGTAAAATGTTTACAGTGACCCACTAAAACCATATTCCAGAGTTGTAAATTAACTCGCAGTGACCAATACAAATTCCAATTAAAAAATGGTAAATTAATCTACTGCGACCCAAACAACAAACTCAGAAAATCGTAATAGAGTATAATGACCAAGTCTGATCTAAATTTTTGAAATGCAAAATTTTTAAAGATACAATGATATCCCAATTCTGGTTGTCAAATTTTACAATGGAAAAAAAATAATTATGTAATGGTACGATATTAGAAGATCCAATTATTTCTACCTTTCGAAATACATTTGGATTGACAGCGAACCCACAGTTTTTCGTATTCGGGAAGAAAAATTAATATTGTAGCGATCCATTACAAATCTATCTCTGGTAGAACCATTTCCAAAATAGTCTCATGGATTGAATAAATTATTGTAGCGATCCATTACAAATCTATCTCTGATATTTACATTTGGTTATAGTGATCAATACAAATATACTTTCCATAATTTCAACGCAATTAAGCAGTGACAATTGAATTTCTAATACACAATTTTTCTCATTGTTACAATAAAAATTTTCAACAACAGATAAACGTCTCAATATTGGAGACTATTCCATATTGAAAACTTTTAGTTATGTATTCCTTGATGAAGTACCAAAAATTTCTCCAAAGAGGGATATTTATTTTACCATTGATCTTGTGCTTAAAGCTACACTAGCATCTAAATCTCCTTATAGAATAGCATGAGTTGTTGGTAAATGGGTACATTCAACTAAGCGTATTTCCATGGGGAGCACCAATGATATTAGTGAAAAGGGGAGACGAAATTCTCTACGTGCTTTTTTTATTACATGAAGCTGAATAAAGTTAGAGTGAAAAACAAGTACCGATTTCCTCAAATTGCGTAACATTGTCTCGGCTACCAAGATTTTGGTTTGCTATTAGATTTCCACAGTATGATGGAATTTTGCATCTCAGTTTCCACTGGTGCCCAAGTATAGAACAAAATCCCCTGTATTCTATTCAATTTCACCATCTTCCTAATAATCCAGGATAATGTTAACCTATTCCTCTACTAAATGCATGGCATCTTGAGTAGAGGGTGAGACAAAGTCATTGTAATGATCTGGCGCTCCTTCAATGGCAAGAGAAGCTCAAGTTTTGTGAATAAGGGTAGGATTCATGCGGGAATCTCGAGGAGCCATCAAAGAGAAGGAAAGCATCACAATCCAATCACCATATAGGACCCAATTAGAACCATTAACAATGACATGAAGAAAAATGAAAGCCATATTTACCACTTCGGCTATGTAAATAGAGAAAGGAGTTGCTAGGATAAGTACTCAAGTGGGGAATGTTTTCATGAATGGAAGCTTATTGGTTCTTATATATACTATCATTATCAAAGTACGTATTCACCACTGTCATCACCTCCACCAGAGTCATACTATCTGCAACATGATCATGAACTCATGGGGAAGTTACAGGGGGAAGAGACACCTCGGGGACATGTCTTCTAAGGCATGGATAGGAGAGATGGAACATAACCCTTGGACCTTATTTGAACATCATTACCCATCCATTTATCATATGATTCGAGTAGATGGGATTATTATTTATTAAAATATAATGATTATTCTCAATTATTCATATATGAGAAAAATGATCATGGATGAAATACATACAAAGACATGTTTTGGGCATCCAGGCTACCAAAAATTGATTACTATAGCAAGAAAGAAACACTTTTGGCTCAAGATGAAGAAGTATGTTATAAAATATATTGTCAAATGTATGAAATGTTAATAAGTTAAGTTTTAACATCAACATACAACGTGTTTATTTCATCCTTTTCCACTTCCATAATGGAAATGCAAGGTAGTAACTATGGATTTTATTACTTAGTTACCAACTACATGAAGACATCATGATTTTATCATGGTTTTGGTGGATAGACTAATATTCAAAGAAATGCATTTTATTCATGTTATCTCCATTTACAATATTGATGATATTACAAGGATATCCATTAGGAAAATATTACAATTGCATGGGTTACCTCAAGCAATTGTATTTGAGAGGGATATTGAGTTTATGTTTAACTTTTGGAAGAGTATTTTTTAAGACTTGGGCATCAACTGAATTTTAGTACTTATCACCATCCATAGGTAGATGGATAGACTTAAAGAGAAAATCAAGTTATTGAAAACATGCTTCATATGTATGTGATGGAAAAACCATCCAAATAGGATGATTATCTATGCTTGGTAGAGTTTTCATATAATAATGGACTTCAAGGATCATTGAAAATGAATCTGTTTGAATCTTTATATGGTAGAAAATGTAGGACACCAATGATGTAGGATAATATAGTAAATATAATTGTTCTTGGCTCAAAATTTCTTAAGAAAATGGAAGAAGAAATTGTTAAAGTTGAGAAGAATTTGAAGGCATCCTAAGGAAGAAAGAAAATCTATGTAGATAAAAATAGAGTTCATATATAATTCTAATTTCGGGATCATGTTTTTCTATAGTTGAATCCCAGGAAGAGTTTATTGAATCTTGGAAGTTGTGCCAATATGGCACCAAGGTATTATGGTCCATTTGAATTCCTTAAAATGATAGGGCTAGTTTCATATAAACTTGTGTTTCCTACTAGCAATAAATCTCATGTTGTTTTCCCATTTCCTTGATTAAGAAATATGTTCATAACCCTAACCATGTTATTGATTGGGATGTGATCTAGGTGGAACTAGAGGAAGAATTACAAATAGATCCATTATGCATCCTCAAGAAGAAAGTAACATTTCTTCATAACCAAGACATCATATAGGTAAAGGTATAATGGAAACACTTTGGTCTCGACGAGGCCACATGGGAGCTGTAGAATTCCATGAGGGAGGCATATCCATTTTTCTTCTAATATTTAGCATTCTCAAGGTCAATGTTATTCAATGTGTAAGGGGAATATAATACCCCAATTTTGACCCTTCACATGTATTAAATCATACTATGAAAAGTTGTAAATATTCTAGTACGGATTCTTAGTGTGGAGCTCAAGGCTAAGACTTGAGTAATGAATGGCTAGGCATGTATGATGTAAATATACAGATATGGACCATGTATATAGGATTTTCATGGTGAATTGAATCTCTGTAAACATTAATGAAGAAATATAATATATAGTGGTCCAAGATGGCTATGTAAACCATGAGATAGGCTATGATTCCACTATAGGGGAAGAGGAAAGATTATGTCCATGGGAAAGTAAATATTCCATTGCCAAGTTTCAACCTTGGAACTAATTTATTTCTCCACCATGTATCTTAAATGAATTCATCTACCTCTTATACTTATTAAAACCAACCATTCAATGCATAGAATATGGGCATTTTAGGAAAGCCTCCAATGGGGTTAATTAAAAAAATTCACATTCATTGACTAAAAGTGATACAAGATCCCATGTATCAAACTAGTTTGGTGATTCATACTCATCTCATTCACCATCATTAGGAAAAGGAACGTGGGTTTTCTCATCCATATTTCAAATATAAGGTTGTCAAACCTTCAAACTAAATGAAAACCATGAGTTCTAGCAACACTTGATTCCCATGCACATTATTGCATTCCCAAGCATGTGAAAGAACTACCTTGACCACCTTGCAAAATAATTCTCAACAGTTTATTTTCCTTGATTTCATGCACTCTTGTTCCCTATACCATTACTGAAATACACCACATGACTAGATTTTTCATATTGAATAGGGGAATTTGTAGATAAATTCAAGTCCGCCCCATGTAGATCTATTTTTACACATTCTCCAACCCCATCATGCTCTCCTTTCCCATGGTCAATATTAAAATAGTTCCACATATATGGCGTCTTCTATTTCCTATGTAATGAACACAACCATTGAAATATGAGGGGACTTTTGAACCACTAGGAAAATTTTCAGATGAAATCCAATTTCACTCCATCCATATATTTTTTCCTTCAACTCATCATAGAACAACTAGAAGCAATGACACACATTGTAAAAGTCATGGCATTTATCATCACCTACAAAGAAGTGAAATTCCTTCAATATTACCCATTGTCTTCACTACTATTTGGACCACGCCTATATGTGATAGGGACCATTTAGGAAACCCTCTATGAATGGTAATATTGACTTCCTATATCATTTTGGGGCTAGAGGGTGTATTTATTGGAAAAATAAATCATTGAAACTATAGTAAAAAGGAGAACCATAGCTATGTAAATTTTAAAATTCTCATCCTACCATCAAGACACATATTGTTGGGTCTTTTCCAATAATTTATTGATGAATTCATAGGCTTTTACCTAGTGGCACAAATATATCTTGAAATCATTCATAATTCTAAATAAAGTTTAAAAAATAAAGATTGAATTAGAGAAAGTTAATATCTTGGGATGTCACCAATTGTATCATTTTTCTTTCTTTCTCAAGGCATGTGTCACAAGGGACATATTTGAATCTCTAAATGCCTACCACCATCTTCTTGAATTTGTGATCTTCACTATCATGAATGCATTGGACCAATAATTCCATTCCACCACACTTAGGGCATGTTCTATAAACAAATTTTTGCATGATATGTTTGTCCCTCTATCTTATTACACATTATGTTATGAATAAAGTCTCTTAATGACGTTAGTGGTATTATAATTGAGAATTCGTGGACATGGTTAGAAATAAACATAATGAATTTATGCATATGTTTCATAAGTATAATTACATTCTACGTGGTATCTACAACACATGTTACAATGTGTGTTTATTATAACATACAAAGGATTGCATTTCTTAGAAGATATATGGCCCAAGTTCAATGCCTTATGCTCATTCTTGAATATCTCATGTAGTTTTATTTGAGTTATATAAATAAAGTATTTAATGTGTGGTTCACAGTCCCTACAACCCCGTCTCAATTTTAGTACACCCTTCCATTTTGAAGAATGCCCAATGTTCTCATGCAAAAATTTCTACATTAGTTCCTCAATTGACTTCATGTTGGATTGATGTATCCTTCCAATGAAATACCAAATGTTATGTATATTACATCTAGAAAGTTCTATAATATACAAGATATTGAACAATACCATACAAAATTATCCTTACTTGATTATATTAAAATACCTTATGGTAGGGAAACATATTGAAATTGATCATTTTATGGAATGAATTCAATCTAGTCCACTTGCCTTTTAATGTTGGGAAACATTCCAATGATATAATTTCTGAATACAATAAACTCCACAACCCTCATAAGGAGGAATCCAACCTTATTTATAACTAACAAAATATCCCTAATCATAACTACCTCCTAACTATATATTGGACCTTATTTAATGAGGTTGCATTATACTTATTCAATAGTAACTACCATAGTGGACCTTATTTAATAATAAAAATAATATGGAGGATTCCAACATTCCAACTCCCTTATAAAAGTATTATATTCAATGCTTGTTGTGAGGAGGTACAACCATAAACTAGGCTCCCATGGATGATTGTTGATCACAATGCTAAATTAACCTAAATAACCAAGGTCCCATGGATGATTGTTGACTACAATGTTGAAGTAAGCTAGAGAACCAGGGTCCCATGTATAAGTGTTTTCCACCAAGCTAGAATAGTCCAACAAGCTCCACCATAAACTTGGGTCCAATGTACAAGTGTTGACTTCCATGTTGAAGCAGTTAATGTCCCATGTGAAAATATTAACTACAATACTGAAGTATCCAATGAGCTCATCCATAAACCTGGGTCATAGATTGAAGAGCTCATAATGACTCCCCACTATATATACCTAATCTCAATACCTAGTTAAGAATAATGCTCCAAATTAATAACACAATCTTTTGGATCCAAATGTATGGATACAACCATATCAAAAAAAATTCCACATAAGTGCAAAGGTTGGATGTGAATGTAGAAGGAACACTACTACTAAAGAATATGAAAGCTAAAAATCAATAGTGATAACTAGCACTTGACTTCCTTTCATGATGCATAAGTTAGAGTATATTCATTAAATAGAAGGTGAAAGTAGCTATCATCCCATAAATGAAATATATCCATGTACTAGTCCTCACAAGCATCCTATAAATCACACCAGGCATATCATTCTTCGTTATGCTCTTCATTGATGAAAGGATATGTGTTACCAATAATACATGTCTCCTCAAATTTATTGATTATCTCTGTCATGCCTTGGTATCCCTTATACATATTGTGGAGATATGTTTTCACCAACATTTGTTCCTCCAATGGCATGTTCCACCACATTGCCATTCTTCACTTTTGTTAGGGTTTGAGAGTGGAAATTTGCAAGGGATGTAGTGCACTTGATATTGACGAGAAGAATAATATATAATATGTCAAGTGAAATCACCAAAAATCATCTTTCTAATAGTGTTGGTCTGGAAGCAATTTAATAACCTTATCAAAATATATATTCTCTATAGTCCATGTATCTATCTCAGAAAAAACCTAAAATAGTTGGTTTTAAATCAATGATATCTTCACTTCCAAAACTATGATTTAAGCGTTTTTGTTTTATAAATTAGGTGATTTTCTTAGAGTAACTAAAATATACAACTAGTTTCTTCGAATTATGCTCATAAATATGCATTAACTTATCTAACTGTCAAAGCCCTCCTTTTCCCTTTAAAAACTTAAAAAATAGGAAAAAAACTCTTCATTTTTGTCCCAAGAAAGAGCTATGATACCACTTCTTATATACTTTGTATATGAAAATTTATATCACATACAAGATATCCAATATTACCATAGAAAATCCCCTTGATTATACTAAAACACCATTAAGGTATGGAAACACCTTACAATTGATATTTTTATGGAAGGAATCCATTGTTGTTCACTTCTCTCTTAAGGTTGGGTGACCTCTTAGTGATAGAAGCTACAAATACAATAAACTCCACACCCCTCATAAGGAAGAATCCATCCTTATTTATAACTAAGAAGAGAACCCGAGTCATAATGACCTCTTAACTACCTAGTTGACCTTCTTTAATGATGCCCCATTACATTTATTCAATACTAAGTATCCATTGATGCTTGAATTGTTAGGACCGAAACAACAACCTCATGAGGATGTAGATCCCCCTGCATTTTTATAGAGGTGGTACTCCTCTTTAGATTTTATTGAGATTTTTTTTAAAGTTCAAAATGTGGGACTTGACAGAAGTCCTTCGGAGTATTTCAAAGCAATGTAAATATAGCAAGTAAAAAGAAAAAAAAAATTGTTTGTATTTTTTAAAGAAAGTTCCTGAGAGAGGATGAGGAATCACACACATCACACATTTAAAGTAAGTAAACAAAATTTCCTCACATCCATCATAGTTTTAAGATAAATATTTTGATCACATAAAAACAAAAGAAGATGATCTGCATGCACAAGAGAAGTTTAACAGAGTGGATACATGGAAAACTCAAATAAAGATAATGATAGATCAACCTCAAATACTTTATTAGTCGATATTGTTCCCAAAGTAGTTCTCTTGAAATTTCCAAAAAATATATAATGTTTTACATATTCTTGAAAATGTAAATGTGTTTGTCTTAAAGACTGGGATTAGGGCTCCTGTAGACCATTAAGCAAATAAATACAATAAATGAGCTTTAAGAAAGATTACGGTGGGTGGTGGAAGGATCGACAAGACCTGGTAAGAAGAACAAAGGAGTTATCAGTCTTTAGTTAAACCTTTCTAGTGAAATAGGTGGAATAATTGGATGAAGGACTTGATAAAGAAAAGAAGAATGTGATCAATGTAAACTTACTATGATGGTCTCTCATGTGTTCATTTTCTCGTTGATGTCCTTTTATCATTTTCATCAACGGCTACAGGAACCGTCTCAACTACTTATTGTCCTTTATAGGTTCCACGTTGATTTCATGTCAGATTTTAATATTGAACAACTCACCCTCCAAGTCATGGACATCAATGGAAA